>JAQBSW010007915.1:22500-37501 GCA_029291075.1 Eudiplozoon nipponicum
ATTATAATTATATTAAACAAATTTATTCAAATATTGTGTACTGATGCTTATAGTCGCGAAACCATGAAGTTTACTGGTATTACTTAAACCAAAGTTGCGAGCTTGATCTAAAAACCAACCCCATTATATACATACATTTGCCAGTATAAACTACGCAGTTTATGAGGTTTCGTTATAACTGGGAGACCTTCAGGTAGTGTAATCAGAGCTCGGACCTAAGTGCATTTTTTCGGAGTATGTGAATATAACCACTGTGCCACTCAACAGTAAATGCGCACAGTTTTTTGGTAATTCACTAACAGATGTTCCCTTCAGGTAACGACTAAGTAATGTCTCTTTAGTCGTGATGTGAGGACTGTGAAGAAGCCGCCCGTTGCCCATTCCTAGTGATGGATTCAGACTGTGTTCCTTTGATTCCTCCACAATAGCCAACCTCATGAGAGATATCCGACTGACACTAAAACGTCGTTTGTAAAGCCGAATTTGTAAGCATAGCTACACAAACAATCTCACTAACTCTAATGCATTGTCATTAGTTAGGGCAATCTTTATCATCATTCTCGCAAGACAAATGACGGATAACTCGATACGCAATTCCAATATACTTTAAAGTCTAAATTTTTTCACTCTCGTCTTGGTTGTTGTGCGAACATAAATGCCGTCGGACACTACTGAGTCCGTTTGGTCCTGGGATATGGGAGCAAATCCGATTTTGTTGGAAAACTCAATAATTTTACAATTTGACGATTTAACTAAATTTGCATTTCAAATAAGATGAAAAACCTCAAAATCAAACCATTTCTAATGGACATAACTGGACAAAACTAGCAATTTGCAATTATATACTAAATGTATGGGATTGCTGGAGTAACAGGTATGCAGAAGTATTTGGAATTCTTAATTTTGATGACGATATTAAGTCTATATTGCAATCGATTGTGTTGAATAACATGTACCAACTTGACAATAATAGTGATAGTACCATATAACTATTGGGTACTGACACAATAGCCATAATATTGGTATCCCTTGCAGACTTGGAATATATATTATGTACCGTGAGTTGGCTTCGAGGTCACACCGTCGAGACTTTATATGAAGATGGCTTTACTACTGCGGGTTTACACATTCGTCTAGGAAATTGTACGTCCTACTATCCCACATTCCTCTTCAAAATATATAGTGGGTAAAAGGTGTAATACCGACTCCTACTGATGAGTCGCCAGTAAGCACGAAACGAATGTGCACATGAGATTATACTTTCCGTCCAAGCTGCCTTTTGTTTATCCTTCTGGTCACAGCTGAACTAATTTGTTACCAGATGCGCAACACCCAATATAAAAATGCATATATATTAGTTCGCCGCAACGAATAATGTCAAACCAGCAATATGTTAACTATTTATAGAAGAGAGCTGCATCCCGCTGACGAAAAGGTCACATCTAGAGCAACAGATTCCGAAGCAGACGTGCCCACGTGGACAGTACGCGATGAGTCCCCAATAAGCACGAAACCGATCTGCTGGATGTGTTGCCACGTTCAGTTTATACTGACAAATGTGTGTGCATAATGGGACAGGTGTTTACAGTAGGGTCCCACACGAGGTGAACTACTGCTGGCTACGACACAGTAATTGGGTCCCACATTCGCATCATTAAATTGTCGATTCTGAATATTTCGTTCATTATAATTCGTGTAGTCACGTTTAGTTTGACAACGTCGAATAGGCTTGCCTGTGCATTTTAGGCCCACTTGAATTATCTTCTGGCGTGCAAATCAAATCCAGTCCAAAATAAGTCAATTGATTAAAGTGTTAACGCATCAAGGTAATGTAATCTCTTCAAATTGTGTGTTTTTTTTTGCTAATTTAAATCAAACTACAGAATGACGTATGAATTCGGTTGGCCACTTGTAAAGCGATAGCGCCCAGAGAATGAGGGCAATTGGAAAGGCGACACTCGTTGCTAATTCGCAACACGTCGCCTCGTCAAAAGCACCCTGTGCCTCATTAAACTGGCACATAAATCGGACAGGCAGACAGGCGTGTAGACTGGCGATTTCTGTCAAGTGTCAATCGAACTCTTATCCCAGCTTGATCCACATCGCTGTCATCATCACCATCATCATCATCATCATCATCATCACTCCAACTCACTTCGGTGATTATTTTCTAATTTAAAAATTCGTGTTTTAAATATTGAATGTGTCTATTTTCGTTTTCTTGTTGCATTCATTTTCTTTGCTTTGCCATGTTTGTAGTAAATCTAACTTGTTATCGAAATTAGCAACAAGTCACTGTCAGTAGTACTATTCATGTCAGGTATTCTGTGCCTTTACTTGTCATTACTTGCCTCACATATGTGTGAGCGCCCACACAATTAGGTATTCACATCGTCAGAACTAGTCAATCATGACTGCTTCAGTTAGTCACTTCATTTATCTCACAAGGTTAGAACTGAAATTTTTCACTTACCTCAACTCTCTACTACACCTTCAGACATACTCTCCATTTTCGCATTCCCTCCCTTTTTCGAACTACATTTTTTGCTATTCCGTACTCTCATTCGTTCACTATGAAATTACTTATTTTGCAAACTCAATCACTCTACCAAACACATAATATCACTTTGCCCAGCTATTACTTAAAACTAAATCTATATATTTCTTACTTCGTGTATCGCTATCTTTCTCACTATCACATTCTCTTCTTTTCACTTACTATTTCACCCTCTCTCTCACACTTATTCGCTCACATTCTCTCTCAAACGTTATCACTCTCTTTCAATTTCACTATGTACTCCCCTTCTCAACTACACTCATTCTCTTCCTCACCTTCTCTCTCTAGCGCTATTTTCATCATTATAATTCCATCTATTTTAATTACAGGCACCAACTATCTCTTACTTACCCTCTCTCTCTCTCTCCCTCCTATGTTTGCAATCTGCCCATTTTTTGCACCCAAATATTTCCCCACATTCTATTACTTCCCTATCTCGGCTCCACGTTTACTCGGTCTCTCTAATTCCTACACCTATATTCTCTCTCTTTCCCTATTACTTTCAACCTCTCGCTCTCCCCCTTCCCATTTTAACCTATCTACACATTACAGTCCCATCCAAATTTCTCCTCGTTATCTCATCTCAATCATACTTACGATGTGTTTGACTGTTTTAATCGCACCACTTGTCTGACTGTAATTCAAACGAAGACAAAATTCGCGCTTTACTCGATCAAATTTAAGAGGCATAATTTTAATTGCCCAAAAATTCAAAGTCTAGTGGCACTGCGTCGCATTCTCGTAAAAAATACAAGTTTATTACAAACACAAATACACCTACTTGAGAATGGAATTTAAACTTCTTATATGCTCGCTAGAATCGTCAATATTACTAGCATTCAAACTATTTCTTGATTGGGATTTAGCTACAATTAATTGTAGCGGTGACAAATCTCAATCAAGAAATAGCGTGTCTGCCAATAACATACTCCTAATGTTTAAAAAAAGTTTATTTTCACTGAAAACGAATATCCATTTCGTCTGCAAGAACTAAACAGTTCATCATGACGACCATTTTCGTACTTTGATAAATCAAGTTAGCTCGCTTGAGGTAAACACCAATCCCATTGTGCTTAACCAGTCGTCGAACAACACACGAAAACTACCGTCAGTCAGTTTTGTAATGTTGTTCGGCAACTGGTTAAGCACAATGGGATTGGTGTTTACTTCAAGCCAACAAACCTGATTAAAAGAGTTGTTACTACCATCCGCGCAATCAATGATTGCTTAATTTCGTGCTTACAGAATTTTCGCCGTCTGACATGTATCAAAGGCGAATTACCTTCGGCTTTGCAATTTCGCTTCCACATAGCTGAAGCCGCGAATTACATGCAATTTTCAATTACATAAGGACATACCTTACAAGATGATAAATGCACTTCATCAAATAGACTGGTTTCGTTCTTAATGGACGCTTATCAGGTATTTGCCAGAATTTCCGAGGCTGGGGCTCGAACCAATGCATATTTGTTTCAGAGTCACGCAACATATCCAAAACTCCAATTACGCTACATAATTCGAACGATATTCACCAACACACAAACTTGGATTTTGGTCAGTCTTTCCTACAGTTTGGTTCTATTCTGAATCTATTCCGAAGTAAAGTTCGAAATAGCCTTCACCGAACAGACGTTACGCCAACAAGTAATAAGATATTGAATTAAAATATAACCGTAATATTTTAACATATATGTTTGCAGTATAAATTAAGCCCACAATAAGTTAATTACTATAATCAAGGTTGCGAACTTTATATAAACACCTGATCCATTAAGAATTACATACGTCAGTATAAACTAAGAATTTTATAGTTGGGAAAATTAAATTCATCCAGTAGACTGGTTTCGTCCTTATTGGGAACGCATCGCGTACTGACCAGAATTTGCCGCGGGCAGGGGCTCGAACCTGGTCACCTCTGCTTCGGAATCTGGTGCTCTCTCTCTCTCTTTCTTTTTTATATATATATATATATATATATATATATATATATATATATATATATATATATATCATTATGCGGGTGACATCCCAGTTCAGTAACACCCATTTTGCGTGCTCAAAACGTTTTCGGCGCGTACCACGAACGAATGAACGTATTGCCTTTTCACTAATTAGCGTTGCTCACGATATACGACCACGTGTGTGGTCTTACACAAAAGTAGAGGCATCTGCAAATTAACGACATCTAAAGTCAGCTAATAAAGTTAGGTTGAGAGGCTGTTTGTCGAATAAAAGTAGTTTTTTTTGTAAATTAGCCTGGATGCTTCACAATTCATAATAATTAATAAAACCAATAATATTATTAATCGGATTAAATATAATAGACAGCTATTTATTTCCGACAAATATAATTTGAATGATTGGTGCGCATGACAAGCTTTGGTTATTTATAAACTTATGTGCAAAACTGATCATTTTTGTTGTATTTACCATATCCAAATACTAAATACAATAACAGGCACACTCACAGTGTGATTAAATTTTAATACCATTATTGTCATGATAGGAAAACTAAATTTCTTTGTTAAACAGACATTAGAATTCAGCTTCGTTAATAAATGATTAGTATCGCAGTGAAGAACGTGTTCAAAATGACTTGGTAAACGTATTCTCCTGCGAGAAATCGACAATAAGTTACTGAAAATAAAGATTAGAATATTTGGCGAATCAAACAAGCATTGCTTGCGCGGATGGTGGTATCAATTCTTTAATTAATTAATGGATCAGGTTCTTATATTAAGATCACAACCTTGATTATAATAATTGTTATCACCACCCGCGCAACCAATGTTCGTTTAATTATATAGAAATGTTCATTTCAATACCACTTCCTCATGTAGTGTGGTGTCTGTTCAGTAATGACAGATTCGGGATGGTTAGTTGGAACTATGGGTCTAAATGGAAAAATTCATTATCCAATTTACATAAGTTTTTATATAACTGCAAATTGTGTGTAGTTTAGAGTGCAACAGTATATGTGGCGAAAGCTGCAAATAGTTAATGTTCGTGACGGCATAGAGATTCTGCAGCCGACATTTCCAGTCAAGTTCAATGTATGCAAGACTGCTAGAGGTGAGAGCCGCATATATAAATTTGAGTTCCATATATATTAAATGCGGTTTGATCCTCGATAGTCAGTTTGCCGTCGTACTCTGATGATGATCATGGAAGGTCGAAACGCGTCAGTGCGTTGCGGCTGGCGGTAGTTTTGTTATGTTGTTCGACGACTGGTTAAATACAATGGGATTGGCGCTTACTTCAAGCTCGCAAACTTGATTTAAAGAAAGGGTTGCTCATTGATTTGAACACCAGATACCGTAACAGACCTGTTGATAAAAGCATAGTCTTGGTACCATGCATTCTTTTGGTACTATAATGTTGGTGTGGGTTACTGGATTAATAACCATAGTGTTGATACTTCCTACAGACTCGCTAAATATTATATAATGTGAGTTAGCTTTGAATTCGCATTGTCGAAGACTTTGTATGAAGTTAGCTTCACTACTGCAGGTTTACAAATTCCTTCCGTGCTTACTGGCGACACATTTTATCACATTCCTTACCCAAATATATAGTGGTTAAAGGGCGTAATACCGGCTCCTACTGAGGAGTCGCCAGTAAGCACGAAACGTATGGCCACATGAGATTATACCTTCCGTTCATACTGTTTTGGTTTATCCTTCTGGTCACAACTGAACTAATTTGTTACTAGGTGCGCAACACCTAATACACAATTACATACAAATATATATATATATATATATATATATATATATATATATATATATATATATATATAAATTCTCCTCAAAGAACAGAATATACCTACTTTTATAAATGAGAACGCTAATATTCTGCTACCGAGAAGTTTTTACAGGCAGTGCAGAGCACAGTTTCACTATTTCGGCATTCTATCGCATGAAACCCTCTAGATATTTACACAGATTTGATAGCATTTCTGAATTGGTTCTCGTTGATCTAACTAAGTTTTATGTGGATTATGCGTTTGAGTGAAAGTCTAGGCATGGCCTGGAAAAAAAACTCAGGAAAAGGCGACGTCACTGCGGTTGAGCATGTGTATAGACCTATCAACAGGATTTGAACATCTCCAAGAAAGGCGAAACTTGCCAGCTCTGGTGGGAGATATGGCGGTGTGGTGAGCGGTTATCTTCGGGATCCTAGATTCGTTAAAAGGTAGAAGACATATTTCTCCACAAAGACTGTAAAGCAACATAATCGAACATGCCGAGGTTATGTGGATGGAACTAACCAAATTTTGGCTCGACAACTGCCACCAATGTAAGCCATGATGCCGTGCGAACGTCACAACGTTGGCTTTCAATGCTACGCAGACGAACTAAAGCTCAGACGAAGATTTTGCAGGTTCATTGCAGGTGACGCGTTATGGTAGACAAAACTATGCCAGGGTAGAATTACTGTCTTATCCAACACCAAAACGTGTAGACTCATTCAGTATCCGGAAGAACGGTTTATAAGTTAATCCTGGTCATCTGAGGCATTCGAGACGATTTAAGATGCACGATCGAGTTCGGACAAATTTAGAAAATGAAGTCGCAACCTAGTGACGAACCATGTGTTATTGGCAACAAACAAAGCATCTGTGTTGAGTTGGGCAAAATGGCTTCTGACGGACTGGAAAACATGGTAAGAGTATGGTGTGCCAAATGAACACTGTCACCGCGGAGTTAGGCTTAAAACAAGTCTGGGCTGGACGACACACTTACAATAAATTCTGACAGAATTCGCATAAACGACCCAACCAATAGAGGCGAAGTCGACAAGCTTCCGAAGTAATGCCACCAAGAAGTCACTGCACATCATGTGGTGTTGTGTCAACGATAAGTCTGACGCAATTACGCCATCGAGGTTCCATTAAAGCCGAGAAACTAATAAATGGAATCCATAGTCAAGGCAACCTAATTGTAAGCCATTTGTAGCGACGAGCAGATTGGATGTGGAGCAATAGGTGAACTGAAAAATTTCTACGCTATCAGGAATCTAGAATTAAATACTCAATAGTCACACGTATATAGGCTATACTTTTAAGCAGTCATTGACTTAAGGGTAGGTGATAAATTTATTTTAATCAAGTTTGCGTGCCTGCGGTATGCACCAACCCGATTGTATTCAACCAGTCGCACGTTTAATAACGTTTTTCTACTATTTAATTGTGGCTTAAACCGCAGACATTTAAGGCTCATGACGACATAGTAAATTTTCAGTCGATAGTTCCAATCAACTGCAATACGCGGCTACTCGGGTTGGGAGATGCACATACCATTATTATGCCACGCAGTTGGAACCTCGTCTGCTAATTTGTCGTTGTGCTCAGATGATGACGCTTGTAGATAAAAACGCGTCATTCTGTGCAAATGAAGTAAGCTTCGCGAAGTTTTGCGTCTTATTGAAACAAAATTCGAATTGTGCTTATCTCAAGGTTACAAATCTGATATTTGAAAAGATCAGCCAAATGAATAAATAATTATCTTGAAAATGTTGATAAAGGTAAAATAAGTAGAGGTGTAAATCTATAAACGATTCAGTTATTTTTATATTTTCCAAAATTATATTCATCCACCACAAAAAATTCAGCCGACCCATAAAGAACATAAATTTGTCAGTATAAACTAAAAATTGTATAGTGTAGACCGATTCCCAAATTATTGGGAACTCATCACGCACAGGCCAGAAACTGCCGCGGACAGGATTCGAACCTGGACATGTCAGCTTCGGACTCTGGGGCTCTAACCACTGAACCATCCTGCCACACACTACACTGCACACAATTTTCAGTTATATACTAACTAGTGTAACTTGGTTAGTCTATTTTTCTTTTAGGTGGAGCTCATATGACATCCATTTAGACGCAAAGTTCTAACTAACCATGCCCAATCTGTCATTACTGAACAGACACCACACTACATGGGGAAGTGATATTGAAATGAGCATTTATATAATTAAACGAACATTGGTTGCGCAGTCAGTGATAACAATTTAATATATTCAAGGTTGCTGTCTTGATATAAACACCTGACCCATTAATTACTTACATATGTCAGTATAAACTAAGAATTGTATAGTGTAGAAAAAGGCAATTCATCCAGTAGACCGGTTTCATCCTTATTGGGAACTCATCATGTACTGGCCAGAAATTGCCGCGGACAGGGCTTCGAGACCCTGGGGCACGTCTGCTTCGGAATCTGGGTGCTCTAACCACTGAGCCCATCCTGCCACACACTACACTGCACACAATTTTCAGTTATATGCTAATTAATGTAACTCGATTAGTCTATTTTTTCGCCTCGGTGTGCGGTCTATTGGTTGCCAGATCCGCCGAGCGAAGCGCGTGTTATGTTCATTAGTGAGCAAATCTTCTGCCCTCGCGCTAATCATTGACGTGGTTTTAGTGTTGGTTTGATGGTAATCAGAGTTTTATCACCATGTCTACAATTCACTCTGTGGTCCTGACAACAAATCGGCAAGTATTTTACTCGTCCTAGGGATTGTTATTTTTACGTTAGTTGTTGTTTTTCCGGCACGAAAATGTTCTGTCTGTGTGTGGCTAATGCTGATTGAACTTCTCCTAATAATCGGTGTTTTGTTTGATGCTATGCGCACTACTTGTGGCTTCATGTATTGTTCACCTCCACTTTCCAATTTATACCTGCCTTTTTCCCACTTTCTCCAACTTCGTCTACACAATTTGTTGTGCATACACTGACCCAAGCATGCTAATCATGTAATAAGATTGAAAATGCAGCCATAGTTTCATTTGTGGCCTTATGGTGTTATGCAATCACTTTAGTCATGTCATCATCTGGATAAATAATTACTTCGACAAACGTGTTGTTAGATGCCAAATCCAACACCTAGACAACAAAACATATCACAATTTGCCACTATACAGCACCAGTGTGCAACACTTGTTATGCCAGTTCAACACAATTTTATGGTCCCAAGCCTGTCATAACCTTGCTTAGCCTCACAAAAATGCCCTTCAAACGACGACAGTTAATTAACTCAGCCCAATTGCACATCGCATTAGAAGAGCTCGTGGATAGTCGACATGGCTTAGCACATAAAACGGGGCAAAGAAATTCAACACTGGCTGGATAGCTAGATTAGAAACAAATTCAGGTACAATTCAAAACTAACAGTATGAAAAGCGATTAGCTAGCACTCTGTGAACAAAAGAATATTAAAGGAAATGGTAGATAATCTATAAAGATGAAGGAGGCATAAATAAAATTCACCAGCATAATAAAATTCACATCACTGTAATTCCATATATACAAATTAAAATGAAAGTTAAAAAAAGAACAAATAAAAATTGATAAATGGATGAATAGATGAATGGTTGAATGGATGAATGGATGAATGGATGAATGGATGAATGTATGAATGGATGAAAGGATGAATGGATGAATGGATGAATGGATGAATGGATGAATGGATGAATGGATGAATGGATGAATGGATGAATGGATGAATGGATGAATGGATGAATGGATGAATGGATGAATGGATGAATGGATGAATGGAATGAAATGGATGAATGGATGAATGGATGAATGGATGAATGGATGAATGGATGAATGGATGAATGGATGAATGGATGAATGGATGAATGGATGAATGGATGAATGGATGAATGGATGAATGGATGAATGGATGAATCATCCGTCAAATATTTATTTGAATAGAATTTGTACAATCAAGTATGATAGAAAAACATTTTGCACATCTTTTGTGCATTTACATTGCTTCGTAGGTAGGTCATTAAATTTCAGTATTAGACGTTGCGAACTCAGTAACAACTTTGCTCAAATAAGACCATAAAAATATTTCACTAAACAACACACCCATGTCTGACCGATATGATTTGAATGATTGGCGCTCAGTGCGCGATTTTTATGTTGACTCTCCGCAAGTTACTTTCGCGAGTTGTTGCTTTGCCCTATCAGTTTCGCAAAGATTCGATTGATCCCCATTTCCAAGTACGCATCAACTTTTTCTTCATTTTGGCTGGGTGTGGATTCGTCCCTTTCTTCCGAAGGCTTCAACATCGTTCATGCCAACCACTGGAAATGAGAAAGCGAAGATAAGATCGTGCCTCATTTCCATTGGTTAACATTAACGATGTTGAAGCCTTCGGAAGAAAGGGACGAATCCGCATCCAGCCAAAACGACGAAAAAGTCGATGCGTACTTGGAAATGCGGATCAATCGGATCTTTGCGAAACTGGTAGTGCAAAGCAACAACCCGCGAAAGCAACTCGCAGCGAGTCAACAGCCCACTCACGTTTCTTGGCCACAACATTTAATGGGCTTTTGGCGTAGCAGTAGACAAGAAATGTGTGTACCGTTCCGATTACATCTGTTATTTATGCGTCCTTTCCTATTGGCACATGTATATAGTATTACACAATGTAACGTGTTTCTACGTACGACATTAATAGTATACAATTTTGTTATCTAAATCTTGGTTGCGAGCTTGGTATAAACACCAATCCCAATATACAAATTAATTTTTCGGTATAAACGATGTATTGTATTCGGATTCGGTTACTCGAATGAAGCGTGTCATGGTAGGAGGTCTGTCTGCAGCGAAATTTTGGACATTAATTGTTAAGTTTCCAATAAGGACGAAACTGGTCTCCTGGGTGAATTTACTTTGCTAACATTCACAATGTATAGTTTAAACTGACAATTATAAGTTTAAAGACTCGGTATATATATTATATAGTGTGAGTTAGCGTTGAAGTCGCATTGTCGTAGACTTTATATGATATTAGCTTCACTATTGCAGGTTTACACATTCGTCTAGGAGATTGTACCGTCCTATTATTACACATTCTTTAACCAAATATATAGTGGTTAAAGGGCGTAATACCGGCTCCTACTGATGAGTCGCCAGTAAGCACGAAACGAATGTGCATGAGATTATACTTTCGTTCATGCTGCCTTTTGGTTATCCTTCTGGTCACAACTGAACTAATTTGTTACTAGGTTCGCAAAACCTAATACATACTTGCATATATATTCTTCGCAACAACCAGTATTTAACTGTAATATATTGAATTGAATGATGTCATGCTTACCGCGAAATGTGATAGCTGATATCGATGAAGGCCAGAGTGTATGGTTTAACTGGAGTAACAGGTGTTCGAAAATTGTTGTAATTCTCAATTTGGGTGAACTTTAGCATAAATTTATATCCATCAGGTTGGTATCATGTACCGACTCGGAAACCATAGTGTTAGTATCCGGTACTAGCACAAACAGTATTTAACTGTAATATATAAGTTTAATTGTTAGCACCACACGCGCAATCAAAAGTTGTTCAATTGCATAATTTATTGTCGATTTCATTTCAATATCACTTCGCCATGCAACCTGGTATCTGTTCTATAATGGCAGATTGGGAATGGTTAGTTGGAATTTAGAGCTAAAAAGCGATGGTACATATGCTCGACCTAAAAGAGAAAAAAACTAACTGAGTTGCATTAGTTGGTATATGACTGAAAATGTGTGTAGTGTGCACCAGGGTGGCTCAGTGATTAGAGAACCAGAGTCCTAAGCAGACCTGCCCAGGTGTGAGCACTGACCGCGGCAAATTCTGAGAAGTGTGTGATGAGTTCCCAATAAGAACGAAACCGTTCTACTGAATGAATTTACTTTTCAACACTATACAATTCTTAGTTTATACTGACATATGTAAGTAATTCATGGGTCAGGTGCTTATTTCAGGATCGCAACCTTGATTAAGAGTAACAATAGTATCTATGTATGTTGTATTAATAATATATACGTAAATATAGAATAATATAGAAATTTAGTTTTCATCACAATAATGTTCATAATTGCGCGCGACAGTAACACGCAAGTTGGTTCAACCAAAAGCTTTCTGCGAAATTCATATTTGCTGTTGGGAAAGAAATTTAATTTTTTTTTAATTTGATTGCGGGAGTGGAAAAGTGATATAATTTCTAACCGAATTTTGGCAAAATACGTCGAAGAAATTTTACAACTACGGTGACTGACGGTAGTTTTACTCTGTTGTGTGGCGACTGATTAAACACAATGGGATTGGTGTTTACTTAAAGCTCGCAAACTTGATTAAAAGGTTTGTTACCACCACCCGCGCAATCATTGATAGTTTAATTGAATTGCCTGTATATTTATTTGTGACGAAAGCTGCAATCAGTTAATTTTCGTGGCTGCATAGCAATTGTGCAACCGATTTTCCAGTCAAGTTCAGTATATGCGAGACTGCAAGAGGTGAGAGCCGCTATTCTAAATTTGATTTCCATTTATATTCAATGCGGTTTGATCCTCGCTAGTCAGTTTTCCGTCGTACTCTGATGATGACCAAGGAAGGTCGAAACGCGTCAGTGCGTTGCGACTGGCGGTAGTTTTGTTATGTTGTTCGACGATTCGTTAAATACAATGGGATTGGTGTTTACTTCAAGCTCGAAAACTTGATTTGAAGAATTGATTTACAGAAGTGCATGATGTTTATAATTGCACGTTTAAAACTCTGTAGCCGTAGATTTTCGTCAATGCCTTAGGATTCCAGGGAGGCCGGTCTGGCGAATCGTATTTTCAGGGAGCGATTGGCCAATTTTTTTTGGAAAATAGTATTATTGACAGTTGAGAATTCGTGTACTTGTCACGCGTATGCTAAATAGAAGTCTTCGGGATCATAGGGCAGTGGACTTGTACGATGTTGAAGAACACATTTTGTGATATGCATCGGCCTAGTCTACGTTGAACAAGCAATGATTGCACGCGTAGTCTTAACAATTCTTAAAATCAATTTTGCGAGCATGAGGTAAGCACCAATCCCATTTTAGTTAACCAGACCTCGAACAACATAGCAAAACTAACACCAGTCTCACGCACTGGCGGTAGTTTTGTGATGTTGTTCGATCTAGTTTAAATGTTTGAGTTAGCGAGGTTTCAACACGAATTAGGAATGCAGGTGCACATGAATATATTGAGAATTACAACTACTTCTGAACACCTGTTACTCCAGTAAATACACACATTCTCCGTCACAAACAGTATCTAACTGCTGTATCTCGATCTTGTCTACAGATGTGATTTAATCCAGAAAAAGCAACACCTGCTTAGAAAGTTTTTCACCCCGCAATTGGTTGGGCTTACTAGAAACATCGACGACGCCACGAGTAGATGGTTCCGTAAAAATGAATTTTTCAAGCTCTTTTGCAATCGCGTTCATCAATGAAATTAGATTAAAATTGTATCTTATGCAGAAACTGGAGGTAATAAATAAGCTTTAAGTGGCAGTGTGCGATTTTTTTTTCTTTTGTATTATGATAATAATAATAATAATATTAATTAAAACAATAATAATACTAATACTTAAAATAATAGGTATAATCCTGAAATAGTAATAATATTAATAATAATAATAATAATAATAATAATAATAATAATACACACACACACACACACACACACACACACACACACACACACACACACACACACACACACACACACACACACACACACACACACACACACACACACAATAATAATAATAATAATACACACACACACACACAATAATAATAATAATTTAAGAAAGTATCCATAATATACCAACTACAAAGAAAGCAAAGTATACAAATAATCTTTTAATTTAATAATAATAATAAGACAAACAATAGTAGTAGTCATAAGCATAATTATAATAATGGGAAATTTTATTATCAATAGTAATGAGGTAGTAAATTTTTTCGCAATGTCCATTTACAGCAAATGAACACATCCCCACGTCATCTTATCAGTTTGCATTGTCGGCGAATAGTCTACTAATTCAAGCATCCATCAACACGGAATTGCTGCCATCTCCACCCACCCAGCACAGCCTCGACACTCCTCCTCCTTCTCCTTCTCCTCCTCCTTATCGTGTTTTTCCTCTGCCGTCTGCCCCTCCCTCTCCACCACTGCATTCCACTCGCCCGTTTGCCCGTGCAGCAAGCAACAAGTGTCTTCTATCGGCGATGAGACTTTGATGGTGCACAGCGCGTAAGTTACGATAATATCATGCTACAGGCGAGATGATAAAATGCCAACCTCGTCGAACTTGGCAAAAAAAGACGGCAATTCAATGACCAAACTGGGCAGGCCCGTCACATTGCACATACAAAATGTCTCCCATTAAGCCAGTCAATTTCTCTCTTCGTTTCACTACTTTGTGGTTTTATCGAAGCGAGGCACACCTCACAATGACAGAATGACAGACACTATTTCTGCAAACGAACACACACGTTCACACTTATTCTGCACCAACAGACACACGAAATGTCTTATCAAAATGGCCTCGCACACTTGCACCTACACAAATCACAAAGATACTAACGGCTATAAAACACCCAGCCAAATCATGTCA
>JAQBSW010007916.1:0-37492 GCA_029291075.1 Eudiplozoon nipponicum
ATTATCAATACTTATGCGATTCTGAAGGCGTCTTGACAATGCATTAGGAAATCAATGTATGCAGCAATCGATTAAGCACACCTTTGGGTCTAATATAGCAGTGCACTTTTATGTTGACCAATAAAGTCTACGAGGCTGTCGTAAATCTCGTTTTCTTCATTCTTGTCTAGGTTTGGAACAATGCAGCCGCCGACGACGAGGGTAACAGACACCAATCAGAAACTCTTCAAATATTGAACAGTACAATTCAAAATGCGACAGCTGGTTCATTCAGCGTCATGGAAAACAATCAAACGATTCTTTCAGAAATGCACACTATTCCCAATGGTAGTGAAAATACTGGTAAGTTGAGGCTTTGTCGCATTTACCAAATGGACGATTGTTTACACTAAAATAAAGCAATTATTGTTAGACAAACTTGTTCACATATGAAATTTTAATAAACTTTAAATACCATTTAACAGCTGTAAACTCTAATTTATTTTGTAAATAATTAATGGATAAACGTCTAAGATTATGTTTATTTGTTGTTCAGCCATTTTAATGTGTTTTTAGTTTTAATTGACAAATAAATCAAATATGTACTTATACATTTATTATAAAGCGGATATGTACAACACAGTTAAAAAAAGCCAATTCCTTTTTGCCAGAACTCAATCCGACTGTGACATCTGATAATTGTGGATTATGTGTCACACACCTAATAACAAATTAGTTCACATATGACCAAAAAGATAAATCAAAGACAGCATGAATGGAACGTATAATTTCATACACATTTGTTTCGTGTTTACTGGCGACTCATCATTAGGTGCCGGAATTACGCCCATTCAGGTCGCATTGTCGAGATTTTATATGAAGTTAGCTTTACTACTGCATGTTTAAACATTCATCACCTAAATGTATAGAGGGTAAAGGGTGTAACAGCGGATCCTACTAATAAGATGCCAGTAAGCACGAAACGGATGTGCACGAGATTATACGTTTCGTTCTTGCTGTCTTTATTTTATCCTTATAGTCACATTTGAAATATTTCGTTACTAGGTGAGCAACACCTAATGCTGGGAAATACACGTAGACATACACACACACACACACACGAACAAACTATTACCAGTCTATATTTTTAAAATGTTCAAACTTGTCTTGTTTATTTAATTGCAAATTAAGAATTTTGCATTCAGTAGTGTCAGCCGAGTGTAATTAATTTTCTTTTTTAACTATTGCGGAAACGTTCGCACCTATGCCAGCTCTGGGTAATTTAAAATTTTCTCGAATTCGCTTCTTTAGTAAACGGCTAGACCGCCCTACATGGCGCACTGAGCAGCTATAGCATTTTTATAAAAAAAAACAATTTTGGACTGTTCAATTTGTAATTTACAAATAAATTGAGCAGGCGGTTTGTCGTATAAACAAACATCGATTGTGCATTGGATATCCAATAATTCTTTTTCTTTTTAATTATTCGGGTAAATATTTCGGATGTCACCTCCCATTTAAGACACATAGTGGCATATATTGTCTTTATATTGTGTAAGTTTGCTTTACTTTATTGTCGTTTTTTTTGTTTCTTACTCATTTCGACAAAACATTCGAGGTACCCGTTTTCAAATAAATATAGCTTGAGCATCGCCAGTTCTTGACATTGAAATTCATCGCAACAGATTTTCTATTTTCTGTCGGTCAAACTGTATGTCAAATTTCTCTTTTATGTAGCGGGGACAGCGCTGTGGTTATGTTCGTACTGTCCTGCTCTTTTCTGCCTCCGATATATTTTACCTTTTAGATTGTCATCTCCCTGTCTCCAAATCATTACGTTATGATAAGACTGCATTAGATATCCTAAGTGAGTTAAAATAAAATGGTTACACATATGAACGATATATATCACAGTTACCTCAAAAATGATTACCTAAACTTCACATGGATACAACTTTATTTAGTTATATATTGTTTACTGCGAAGAACTAATATATATATATATATATATATATATATTATATGCAGTTGTATAGAAGTTATTAGCTATCCATTAATAAATTAGTTCAAATTGAAAGACATATCGAATTCATCATGAAGGAAAGGTATAATTTGAAGTACACGCGTTTCGTGCTTACTGATAACTCCTCAGTAGGAGCCGGTAATACAGCCTATACCCACTAAATATTTGGTCGCGAAATGTGGAACAATTAGCAGTGAAATCTCTTATACGAATGTGCATCCAAGTTGTAATGAAGCTAACTTCATATGAAGTATTCGAAAAAGTGACTTGAAAGCCATCTCGGTATATAGTATGCATAAAGCTCTTATAAAGGATACAAACAATATGGCATTCAAATTAACAAGCCGCTACTCGGCACTAACACGGATTTCAAGATAATGAGAATTACAACGAAGTCTGTAAACATGCTATTCCTGTAAATCCATACACTCTGGCATTGATCAACATCAGTTTTAACATTTCGGAATTTTATATTAAGTATTGCGTTACACATTTCTTGACGAAATATATATTGGATATATAACGTAGTACCTGCTTCTACTGATGAGTCGCCAGTAAGCACGTAACACATGTCTACTTGAGATTATAACTTGCATTCTTGCTTAATTTGGTATACTCCACTGGTTCAAATTGAACTAATTTGTTAACACGTACGCAATACGTATATATAATTTTAGTTGATACACCCAAAAACTTGTTTCTATTAACTAAATTTCTCGTTACTTACAAGAATAAGAATAATGTAAATACTATTTAAATTGAAGATGCAAAAATTTATACGCAAGTAATTTAGTAATAAACTGAAAAAACCAAATCTAAAAAAAACTTTTGTAATATAACATTTATAAAATAAAATTTGCCTATTTAATTAACTAAAATAGCAAAATAACTTTATAGATTAAAGAAATATTTAATTCGCGTACCTTTTGCTGGTATGGGCAAAGATTGATTTCCGATTGATTTCGGAAACTGTAGCATAAATAAAATAGAAATGATTTTTTTCTAAAGGAGTTTTGAATTATTTCAACGCATTCAAGCACGTCCAATTCAAAATCAACTTACTCGAGTTTTTTCCTACACAAATATGACTTCATTGTTTTACTCTACAACACTTTATATGTGGTGCATGCTTTACATAGGTTTATATTTTAATGCAAATAGTTTAATTAAGTAGTAATAATTGTTTGCCTCCTATATTCGATGTGGAAATCCTCAGTGAAATTTCTTGATGTTATTAATTTATTAGAGTTAAAAAAAGTCAAATATCTTTAATAAATTAAATAGATTGAAAAGCTTTAAACGTTATTTCGATTTACTGATATTTGTTTTTAACTGTTGTTGTTCGGAGATCAAATTAATATCGATTTATTTTATTTAACCAGTCACTCAGTAGTAAAACTGACCAATACTTTAGATAACACAATAGTTAGAACAAAAATTGCACATAGAGTATTTAAAATGAACTGCAAAGATAGAAAATATAAAATTTATTAATTGAACGGAAGCTGTGATATTGTCGCGTTGACAAATGCACTGAAGCTCCGCAACAAAGGTAAATTTAGATACTATGGATATGAGCATAGCAGAGCTGAGTGTCACATATTTGTAATTAAGCATGAAGAAAATTTTGATTGATGTTCGATCGTAAATAAAGACCTTTTGCTAGTTAACACATGAAGACAACGTATCGTTGAAGCGTCTTTCTGTGAAACTTATTTTGCGATTTCTAATGTGGTCATGTTGCATATTTAAAATACGGCAACTATACCTAGACAAATGTCATCACATTCCATGCAAATAGAAATTTTGAACGTGTATTATGCAAACTATTGGCGATTGGTCCACAAATTAAGAGTGATAGACAAAGATTTACTTCTGATTCATACCGAAATTTAAAAAAAATATATATATCGTCGTTAGCACATACAAACGTTTTCTAGTAAATTGACATGTATTCAGGTTATTAATGCAAATATTTTACATCAAACTATTTGATTAACGACTGTTCTTACTAATTTAAATCAAGGTTGCGATCTTTATATAAATACCTGACACAATATCTACATACATTTTTATTATAAACTAAGAATTGTATAGTGTAGAAAAGACAATTCATCCAGTAGACAGGTTTCATCCTTATTGAGAACTTTTCATGTACAATCCATAATTTGCTGCGAACAGGGCCCAAAACTGGACACGTCTACTTCAGCAACTTTTGCTGTAATCACTGAGCCACCCTGCCGCACCATGGAAATGTTAACCATAAAAACGTTAGTTAGTTTATAATAAAAAATGATGTGGAGTGTGCGACAGGGTGGCTCAATGGTTAGAGCAACATATTCTGAAGCAGATTTGATCAGGTTCGAGCCCTGTTCGCGGCAAATGTTGGACGTTACGTGTTTGGTTTTCAATAAGGACGAAACCGGTCTACTGTATGAATTTCCTTTTCCACACTATACTCTACTTAGTTTATACTGAAAAATTTACGTACATAATGTGCCAGGTGTTTATATCAAGTTCGCAACCTTGATTAAACGTAATTGTTATCTCCATTCACGAAAACAATGTTCATTTTATTATATGAATGTTTTACTTCAAAAATAATGAACTAGGTCATTTAGATTACTTTGTGCACTGAATTTCTGATTATACGTCTTGTTAAGTCTGTGCAAATAATACGAATGACTGACATACCTTTCTGGTGCAATTTGGAAATGATTGCTAAAACCTGCAGTGCTGTTAGTTTTAAATCCAAACCTGATAAACTACAAAGTTATTCGTAGATTTCGAATATTCTCTCATATTGAACTCACAGAAGTTAAGCAATGCGATAAAGATAAATCCAGCAATCATCATTATTTGTTGTCAAAGTATATAATTTTGTCTATGGAAAACATTTTATCTAGCAGATTCACAGAAACTTTTCTTTGTTAAATTTATTTACTTTTAAATAGCCTCGCAACAGAATACCGGCGAAAGCAAAGCCCGTAACAAATTTATTAACACTGTCAAACTAATATCACGTTTGCACAAAACACAAGCTGGCCTATTAAACAAGTTGCCTGTAGTCAATGCAACCACGAAAACACCAGCTACGCTTCAAGTAAACGACAAAGTTGTTTTGTCATCCTTAGATTTGGGCAATGCTCAGAAATCCGTGAACACTGCGATTGGACAGAGTTCTGCAACGACATCTATTACTACTGAAAACGAATCACCTTCGGCTGCTGCAATACGACGCTTGATTAAGTTTAGCGGTGAAATGAACACACAGTCGCAGCCGGTCTCTACTCAAAGTCAGGCGGGCAATGAGAAAAAACAGCGAAGATTGCATCTTGACGGCAGTAACCCGGCTGGGGTTCTAACAAGGTGTCCAGAAATTGTAGAGGAGGATGATCGCGAAGAAAATATTAACCGGTCTGAAAACGACAAGGAACACAATCTAGAATAACGGCCGATTATTGCCCGTAACGTTAGGGGAATTGGTTAATTCAAGTTTGGTAGCTGGATATTCTACTAATTCCATTTAACGTGGTTGGCAAATTTGTTAGTGTTTTGACATTTTATTATCCGCGGACGAGGATGCAAACCGGCTTTCAGGAGTCGAACAGAAACTAAATTACAGTAATGGAAATCTTGTATAGTGCTCTTAGCTTTAGCTGTGATATGTACAGTGTTGACTGCACTCTTTCTATACAATTATCATCTCATTGTTTTTCGAATTTTCTGTCATTCTTAAAAGTTATTAAATATTGATAATCTTGTTTACCTTGATGGTGAAAATGTCTCAACATTCCATGAAATGATTTATTTAAATTTGATTAAATAGGACCAGTTTCGTTTTGTGCCATGATTACACCTAGCGATTGTGTAAACGGGTCTTTACTTGTAAATGCTGTCAGCCTTATTGTGAAATGCGACTGATTACAATATAAAAGGGATATCTGTATCATCTGTAACATTGGAGATTTTACGGTGAAACTAGATAAGTATTAATATGTTTTGGGACAGCGTCTTTACATTTTAAGAGCTGAAACTGGAAAAAATTGCCGAGCTCATTGATTTATCATGTTCATTTTAACAATTGAAGAAATTCGAGAAGAAAAAACATTCGCATGTAATAAACCAAGGGTTTATTTATCAGGAAAAACTGGATGAGGTATTAAAAAATAATGAGAAAAATGCACGAACTTTTAAACGTATTCAACTTATCAGCATTAAACTAAATAATTAAAAATAGAGATATATGTTAACAGATAATTAAACATTTTTTATTAATGACAAATGAAACAGTTTCCTACACATTTAATGATTTCCTTTTTTACACAAAAATGTCTATCGACCAATTTAACATTATTTTCAGCTTTCACTATGCAAAGAGCTTAAACATGAACATTTTCTAAATAAATTTTTTTTTAATTCGCAGTTATTGTTATTTTGACATAATGGTATTAAAAATACGAATTATTGTTGTCAAAATAGAAAAATTGGTCCACCCGCGTAATCAATTAATGTTTAATTGTATTGTCTATATAAATATACTTTATATGTATATATATATGTATATATATGTATATATATATATATATATATATATATATATATATATATATATGTTTGTGTGTGTGTGAGGTGTGGCATTAACGCAAGCAGTTAATTTTCTTTAAACGGTTGTCGAACAACATAACAAAATTACACCATAGCCGCAACGCATGACGCATTTGAGCCTTCGGGATCATCATTAGAGTACGACGACCAAACTTTATTCTCGAGGACCAAACCGCATTGAATATATATGGAAATCAAATTTAGATATACGGCTCTCACACTCTATCAGTCTTGCATACCAGAACTTGACTGGAAATGTCGGCTGCACAATTTCTATGCAGTCACGAACGTTAACTGTTTGTAGCTTTTGCCACATATACATATATAGGCAATACAATTTAACAATAATTCATTGTGCGGGTGGTGGTAAGAATGCTTTAAATCATGTCTCTCTCTCTCTCACACACACACACACACACACACACACACGCACACACAACGCGCAAAACTCTGCATTTGAACAGTCAATATAGGCCGCTTTAATAACAAAGCGCCTGCCGCAACGCACTGACGCGTTTCGACCTTCCATGATCATCATCAGAGTACGACAGGCGGTAGTTTTTTTATGTTGTTCGACGACTGATTAAATACAATGGATTTGGTGTTTACTTCAAGCTCGCAAACTTGATTTATATTTATCCGTTACATGAGTTTGTGGAAATTTTAGTTATTAGTTCTATGCGTGAGCAACACATAAGAAAAATAGAATTTCATCTTCTTTAAACGAACATTAGTTGCTCGTGTGGTAATAGCGATTGTTTAAATACCAGTCCCATTGTATACATACAGTTGTCAGTATAATCTTAGAAATGTGTAATATAGAACAGGCAACTCATCCACTAGATCGGTTTCGTCCTAATTGGCAACTTATCACACACTGTCCGGAATTTGCCGCCGACAGGGCTTCAACCCTGGCACGTTTGCTTCGGAATCTGTTGTTCTAACCACTTAGCCACCCTGCCGCACGTTACACGCAATTGCAAACTATATAATAACTAATGATTCTGGGTTAACCTTCCTTTAAGTGTAGCCTATATGGCATATCATAAAGTTTAAGTTCTGTTTTGTTTCCAATTTTAAACTAAATAATCTGTAACCATGTTTTGGTTTATGAAGCAGTTATTCAGCATACAAGCAGCGTTCACACACCGAAAATATATAATCAGTATAGCGGTTTAATTTTTCAAACATTACTAATTAGTTTGGTGTTCATTCTTTTTAATATGCACAGAAATATGTCGGCCCTGATCGGAAGTAAAGCAATACGAAACGCTAGATAATATTTTTTCATGTATAGTTGATCATTTAAAAGTAATTTAATATCTAAACAGCAAAACCAAAATAAACATCTCAACTGTATGTCACTCAGGTTAAAATTAATTAAATTCTACTAGGCAAACTGATAAACATTTATTATTTACGAATGTCTTTTTAATAGAATGAAACTTTGCAAATGGGATATTAATTGATATTTATAAGGAACATAATAGCAGTGAACATACTTGTTTAAAATAAATTCATGCACAAATTCAAATGTAACTCATTCAGAATAAATTTATCAGTTGTAATATGTTAATCGCATTTTCCCACCAATAGTCACAAAACCTAGATACCTTTAAAGAGACGAGTAATACCTGTATAATTTATTGTCCAGGATTTTTTTACTAGCAATGCAAAATGATATATATCTTGTGTATTTAAACATAACGTTATTCGTTATGAGGTATATTAGAACTACAACTTCTACTATTACTACTAATACTACTACTACTACTAATAATAATAATTTTACTACTATCAATAATAATAACATGACATCTAATAATAAAACTACTAATAATACTAAAACTGCAACTAATAATAATGCTCCTACAACTAATAATATTTCTAATACTGATAATATTACTACTATCGCAACAATAACAACAAAAATATAAAAAAATACTACAACAAATGTTGCCAATAATACTGCTAATACTAATACCTATGGTAGCAGTAATAAGATTACTAATACTAATGAGTTTTTTTCGAATGCTGATGATGAAGATAACGATGATGATGACTATGGAGTTGTTGATGATGTCGATGGTGATGATGACGTGTTGTGTATCAAGTTGATGAAGTGATGTGTATGATGATGATGATAATGTGCATTATCATGATGATAATAATAATGATGGTGATGATAATGATGATGTTGATAAAGGAATGTTTATAATGATGAAGAGGACATTATGTGTATGATGTTTTTAACGTTTCTGGAGGTGTATCATGATGATGATAATGTGCATTATCATGATGATAATAATAACGATGGTGATGATGATGATGATGTTGATAAAGGAATGTTTATAATGATGAAGAGGACATTATGTGTATGATGTTTTTAACGTTTCTGGAGGTGGTGATTATGATAATCATGATAGTGATGATAATGAAAATGATACGATTATGATTATGAAGATTACATGATGTGTATGATGCTGATGATATTTCTGGTGGTGGTGATTATGATAATGATAATGATGCTTATAGTAATGAGGAGGAGGAGAACTTTGATGATGATAATGATAACGATAATTATGCTGACGAGGAAACGATACTAATGATGATGATAATAATGCAGATTTCGACAATGATGATGTGAATGGATATGATGATTATAATTGTGACAAAGATGATTTTGATAACTATTACTATGTCGAAGATGATGATGATGATATTGATGATGATGATTATGTTGGTAATGATGACGATGATGTTGATGGAGATAAGAACGTTAATGATGGAAATAATTACGATGATTTTGGTTTCCATTATGATGTTTATTGTTATGGTAATAATGATGATAATGATGGTTATGACACTGAAAAGGATGATGATGGTGGTGGTGACGATTATGAACAGGATGCAATTGATGTTGATGAAGGGATGTTTATGTCGGCGTGATAGCTATAGTGATGTCGCTGTTGTTGTTGTTGATGATGATGATGGTGATGATGATGATGATAACCATATTGGAAACGTTCGTAAGGATGAACTATTAGATGACGATGACTATGATTTTAGGAAGATTATGATGAGGAAATTGATGGAGATGATTAAGTTGATGACGTTATTGATAATAATGACGATCACGACATTGGGCATGTTTGTTTAATTATGCTGATGCTGACGATAATATTGATGAAGATGATGATGATTATGATGATGATCGTTATTTTAAAGATATTTCTGATACTGGCCGCCGTGCATGACAAAGCAGGCCACCTTACCTGTTGATTTCTGCAGGGTGTTTATGAGAATTCAGGCTGCAGCAAACAATTTACTTCTAATCTTGTTGTTTTTCCTTTAAATTTAAACTCTCCTGATGCTAATGATGAAACTCTTGTAGATACTGTGAATATGGCGGAGGTTGATGAAATAACTGGGCCAAATATTTCAAGTAACCAACCATTAGTTGCACCTCAGTTAGGTTTTATTAAATTAGCGCGTGCAGTTTGCAATTACGAAAACAAGTTAATCAATAAAAAGTTCTAACACATACCATTCACAAATTAGAAATTGATTTTTGTTGCGTACGTGAAACTGGAATACAATTTCTTACAAGTATTTCCGACCTGGGTGAATCATACTTATCCAAGCGTTGCTAGCACTCAATCTCTGGCGGTACGGAATTTTATCAAGCCGAACATTTCCAGTCAAGTTTAATGTATGCGAGACTGCTAGAGGCGAGAGCCGCATACCTAAATTTAATTTCCATATATACTCAATGCGGTTTAATCCTCGATAGTCAGTTTGCCGTTGTACTCTAATGATAATCATGGAAGGTCGAAACGCGTCTGTGCGTTGCGGCTGGCGGTTGTTTTGTTATGTTGTTCGACGACTGGTTAAATAAAATGGGATTGGTGTTTACTTAAAGCTCGCAAACTTCATTTAAAGAATTGTTACCACCACCCGCGCAAACAATTATTGTTAAATATGAAGTCTTTATTGATTTTAACTAACAGGCTGACGCCGGTTCTATTGAATTCAGCAGCAGACAGCTTTTTGGGCGTGACTGCTTAAATGATGTGTTTCAAAAAACCAAGGAAATATTTCTTCTTTTAATCGAGGTGTACGCGTATTTTCTAAATTTTAATTTGCTTGCCAGTTACGTTTAGTCTAAAATGCAATTGGATTCGATTAGTTTGCAACGGGGCGTTGCTTCTTTTATTGCCAGAACATCAGCAAGTTCCTGTGTATTTTTTTACAATATAAGACTCTCCGATTGTGCCGAGCTTAGCATTATATCTGAGCATTGAATATGACAAATGCTTTTCTCTCCCAGACTGTCGCATCGTAAGAATTTAGAAAAATAATAAAGTAAGAACAGTTTTTTTATTGGTCTATTTCTACTTTTTGGTTGATTAAATAACGGAAACTGACATTTCACCAGATTAAAATACGTTGTTTATGCATGTGTGTGTATATCTCATTGTCCAGGTTAAGAAGCTGTTTAAAACTGTTCGTATATTACATTTTGAGGACACTAATTTCAACTTCCTGATTAGTTTGGAGTCCATTATTTCCATGATCCTACGATCGTCCTTCGTTCTATCAATTTTAACATACTTAAATTCCTGAATCGGTTTAATTAATACTTTACTCATCTTTGTTTCTATTAACATAGCAGGAAAATCGTTAGAACTGATTACTAGATACACCAGGAGTTTATCAAATTACATACAAGTACTGTAAGCAAATGCAAATAGGTAAAGCCGTGCGCCAAATTAAGATAGGAAAAGGGAAAAATAGAACTGCATGCAACTACAGATCTATTAATAAATCGAAATTTGCACGTCATTTAGTGGAAATGGAGCACAGACCTAATTTGAATGGTTGTCGGCGCACGTCGATATGTGATAAAATTAGATTGACAAGATCGGGTAGGAAGGTTGACGAAATTAAATGAAGAGATGACTTGACGAATAAAACCGAGCTGGAAATATCGCTAGGTTTTATTTGGAATGCAGGAAATACTAATGATAGAGAGAGAGATAAGTGCATGATTCAGAACTGGAAACTAGCTCCAATAAAAGTTTAAGAATAATGGATTGGGATTTACTATTTTTATGAATAAAATAAAGGTTAAAAATAGTATTAGGTAAAAATCTGACACATTTATTCTTGTTATCGTATTGTATCTAATAGTTAATTTCTGTTATCATGAACCTTTTATGTTGAATATAGACTGACATCAAATTAATACCCGAGTTCATATTCCATTAGGTAATTTACAAGTGCATAGGTTGACTGGAGTAGCAGGTATGTATTAGGTTTTGCGAACCTAGTAACAAATTAGTTCAGTTGAGACCAGAGGTCACAGCTGAAGTAATTTTAATTCACATTCTCTCTATATATATCTTCGAATAAACAGTATTTAACTGGGTACAGGTGTTCAGAAGCAGTTGTAATTCTCAATTTTGGTGAACTTTAGCATGAAGTGAAATCATTGTGTTGGTTACCATGTACCTTTTCAGTACCCTTATAAGATATCGTGTACTGACACAATAGCCATAGTGTTGGTAATCTTTACAGACTTAGTACATATATATATATATATATATATATATATATATATATATATATATATATATATATATATATGTTATGTAAAGTGAGTAGGCTTTGAAGATAACTTCATTACTGTAATTTTACACTTTAATATACGAGATTGTAACGTCCTATTTACTCATGTTCCTCACCCAAACATATACTGGATAAAGGGCGTAATACCGGCTCCTACTGATGAGTCGCCAGTAAGCACGAAACGAATCTTTACGTCATTATCGTTCTGTTCACGACTGAACTAATTTGATATTAGGTACACAACAACAATTTCATAATAGTTTTCCGCCACAAACGGTATTCATGTATTATATACATGAAGTTTGTTCATTTGATGAAACATTAATGATGGTCATTTAATCAACCAGCAAGTATAAATGAAGCCATTTAAACTAAATTCTAATATTTTTATTACTGATATTTAAAAAAATTAGTTAAGCCGTCCTATAAAAATGCATTTGAAAGAGAATGCCAAAATATCGAGAAAAAATACATTGATGGTAATAATACAAAATTTGTCGCAAACGAGTCACAGGTATTTGTGAAAAATCCTCTCGAGGATAAAAGGAATTTTATGCTTAATATTTATATGAGTGTTTATCAAGTGTTTTTGGTGCACTTAACATTAGTTTTCTACATGGCATCGAGGTTGTCAATGCTTTTTAATTCTTGGATTCAGTATTTTGTATGATAATTCTGCTTCATAATTTAAATATATATATATATATATATATATATATATATATATATATATATATAAACATTTTGATAGATACGGTGTCACTGTGCTGTGTAGTTGTTTATGATTCACATTTCCAAACTAAATTGCATATTAAGATAATTTGGGCATTACTGACTTCTATCATAGAAATTTCATCAAACATTATTGCTTGTGTCCGTACAAGACATTGCGCACTCGAGTTTAGAGGCAGGTTGAAATTGCGTAGTGAGGATAAATGTAATGTTCAGTCCATATCGATTTCGTAACACTATTAATTTTCAAATACAGTTTTACTGTATCAAAATCTATGGCTTAAGAGAAAACACAGGACATAACTTAACGTTTTAGTCCTGAAAATGTGGCTGGATTTGATGGTTCATGCTAAGAAATTCTTTCAGTACTCAAATTATCATACATTGCGCGAGTGATAATAACAATGATTTAAATTAACGCCAATCACACGAACTGAGGGATTTCGATCTTCAAGGGTCATCATCAGAGTAAGGTGGAAAACTGATTAGAGAGGATCAATCCTATTTTATTTATACAGTCGTCGAACAATGTAGAAAAACTACTGTGAGTCACATATCCAGACTTTTTTCGGCATTTTATGATCATTATTAGAGTACGACGGCAAACTGACTAGCGAGGATCAAGCCGCAATACTGGATATAGGGCAATCGTTCCAAGTAGTCTCGTGTATATTTGACTTGTCTGAAAATGTCAGCTGCAATATATCACTACAATCAGAGTCGTTGACATTCTGAAGATTTTTCGTCATATATATAGATTAATAATTTTTTTAAATTATTGATTCTGTGCGTGGTTTAAACATTTATTTATGTTATGTTTACGAGCCTATAATAGGTACATCTCAAGTTGTATTTAACATATGAACAGCATTGCAAATTATCGTAAGTCCACCTGACTGATGCGTACCGATCTTTCATGACATTCTTTAGATTGCGAACGAAAATTCACAACGGTTACAAAAAAAATATTACTAATGAAAGGGAAATTAAGATATGCGGCTCTTACATCCAGTACACTCGCACAAATTTTACTTGACTGAAAATACCGGCAGAAAAATTTCCTCGCAAGTAGTTTAATCAAGGTTTCAATCTCGATATATATACCAGATCCATTTTGTACATATACATGCCAGTTTAAAATAAGCATTGTATACTATAGAAAAGGAAATTTAACCAGTAGACCGGTTTCGTCCTTATAAGGAACCCATCACCAACTGTCCAGAAATTGCCGTGGAAAGGGATCGAATCTAGACACGTCTGCTTTGGAATCTGAGCATCCCTGTTGCACACTACATGTGATGAGTTCCCAATAAGGACAAAACTGGTTTTGTGGATGAATTGCATTTTCTACCCTTTACCATACTTAATTTATACTGAAAAATGTGATTATTTTAAGATCGCAGCCTTGACTAAATTAATTTCTATCAGCGACCATGCAACTAATGCTTGTTTAATCAAATAAATGTTAATTTCGATACCGCTTCCACAGTTAATTTGGCGTCTATTCTATAATGACAGATTTGGGATGGTTAGTTGGAACGTAAGTACTAAATTAATGTCATTTGGACTCCACCTAAAGAAGTGCCAACCCTAAAAATATGAGATAATATATAGTTAAATATTGTGTGTGGTATGCGTTAGTGTTGCTCAGTGGTTAGAGCACTAGTTTTCGAAGCAAATAACTCCAAGTTCAAGGCATATAGCGGCAAATTCTAAACAGTACCTGATGAGTTCCCAATAAAGACGAAACCGGTCTATTGATGAATGTTCTATTTTACATTTTAATATAATTTGTTTACACTGACAAATGTATTTACATAATGCGTAAGTTGTTTATATAAAAATCGCAAAATTGATAAAGGTATTTGTTATTACCGCTCGCGCAACTAATGTTCCTTTAGTTGTATGTAAGTTGTTTTCACTACGCCTTCCCCATGTGAAGTGGTGCCTGTTTTATAATAAATGTTGGTTTGTCAGAACTAAATGGATTCCACCTAATTGGAAGCTTAATCAAAATATCATTAATCATTATATAGCTAAAAATTGAGTGTAGTGCGCGACAGTGAGACTCAGTGATTAGAAAATCAGTTTACGAAGCAAACCTGCACAGGTTCGAGTCCTGTCCGCTGCAAATTCTGAAAAGTACGCTATGACCTCCCAATAAGAAGGAGCTGGGCCAATTGATGAATTGCCTTTTGGACACGACAGAATACTCCATTCATACTGAAAAATGCATGTAAATAATCGGTCACGTGTTCATAGCAAGATATCAGGCTTAATTTAGTTTACAGCCACTAATGTTCACATCAAATATTATTTACCAATATACATGCGCAAATTGTCGATCGGTTAATAACACGAATGGAAGTACATTGCAATCTAAACGTGTGTTTAAAATCAAATAGTGAATATACGACTGCAATTTCAGAGCATATCTTTGAAACCACACGCGTATGTTCTCCAGACGAAGCATTTCAGACAATTATCAAATGCAATGGAAGAAATGAGCTAGCCACGTACGTAGTTTTATTAAAAAATTAAACTAAAAGTGGATTAGTGCAAGTAGATAATGCATGTTTATGTATTCAGCTTGAACTATATGTGATGCAAACGATTGATTGGTTGTTCCCTCACTGCAAAGTGCCTCCACGATTAGCTTTTCCATTTTGTATTGTCATTCAATGTATATATATATATATATATATATATATATATATATATATATATATATATGTTTATATATATGTATATTTTTTTTCTTTGCACTTTTGAATGTTTTCCTATTTAAAAAAATTATCCCTGCTCTAGTAAATCTTCCATCCAACAATTCGTTGGTTTGAATATTTATATCCGGGAATAAATCATTCCTGAAGAATAACTAGCCTTTATAAGCTTTGTGGCTAAATATGAAATTATTTAAAGAAAGTCCAAATAAGAACCATATCAGAATTAATTGCAAATTTAAAAGCTCCTCTGGACAACATAATCATTGTAGCAATACTTTAAATCTCTCTGTCACTGTATTAAAACAATGGGTCAAAGAGCAATTCATATATTTATAGATTAAAATTTGATACGCGCTTTTTGTTGTTCGCATTGTTAAATACAATGAGAAAGGTGTTTATTTCAAGCTCGAAATCGCTATTTAGACAAATGTTATCACCACCCGCACATTCAATATTTGATTAATTGTGTAACTAAAATGTATGTGGCCATAGTTATAGAAAGTTAATATACGTGATTGCAAAATATATGTAGTATTACTTAGGGTGAGAGACGCATATCGTATTTTGCATTACATATTTACGCATTTCGGTTTGTTTCTCGATAGGAAGTTTGCTCTCGTGCACTTATGATAATCATTCAAAGTCGAAACGCGTCAGTATGTGTGATTGGTGGGAGTTTTACTTTATTGTTCAATGACTGGTTAAATACAACGGGATTGGTGTTTACTTCAAGCTCGCAAAATTGATTTAAATAATTGTTACCACCACTCGCGCAATCAAGGATTGTTTAATTGTATTACCTATATATGTGCCGGAAGCTGCAAAAAAGTAATGATCGAGACTGCATAGAAATTTTGCCGCCGAAATTTCCCATCAAGTGCAATATATGCCAAATAATTATAGTGAGAGGGTATATCTAATTTTGTTTTCGTTATATACGCATTGGGATTTTGTTTTTGATCGTCAGATTTCCATCATAATTTGACGATGATCAGGGAAGCTCGAAACGCGTCAGTACGTGTGACGGGCGGTAGTTCCCCTATGTCGTACGACTGTTTAAATACAATGGGATTGTCGAGTATATATATATATATATATATATATATATATATATATATGTTGATATTTGCAAACCAGTAAAACGAAAAATCAAGGGATAGGCTGAATTTCATCAAAATAAGGAATTAAAGCCCCTCGAAGCACCTGCTACTCAAACGAAACCTGTCTGAGGTTCCATTTATACTAAACTTTTACTAGGTACGCAATTTTTTTATAACAATAAACTCGCTACTTATAGTAGCATAATGCTTTAAAGCGTTATATAACACATTATATAAGTGCGCCATGTGCATACATTAATAGATAAACAAAATAAATGCAAAATAAAAACCATTTATTACCCAGACAACAATTTTAAATTTTTAAAAAAACAAATTTAGGGGATATATAACAAATAGATAATGTTTGTTCTGAAGAACTATTATATATGAAAATATTTACCATACGTTGCCCACATATTAACAAATTAGATCAAATATGATCGGTAATATAAATCAAAGACAGCATGAACGGAAGACAGAAACTCACGTGCACATTCGTTTCGTGCTTACTGGCGACTCATCAGTAGGAGCCGGCATTACGCCCGTACACCAAATAGATTTGGGTCAAATTTTCCCTAAATTCCTCACACAAATATATAGTGGGAAAGTAGCGTAAAACCGACTCCTACTGATGAGTCACCAATAAGCCGGAAACGAATGTGCTGAAGAGTTAATATCTTCCATTCAAGCTGTTTTTTGTTTATCCTTCTTGACATATTTGATCCAATTTGTTACTAGTTGCGCAACATCTAATGCACAATCGCACAGATATTAGTTCTCCACAAAAAACAATATCAAACGACTATATATTTAATTGAATTATTTCATGATTATAGCGAATTGTGACAACTGATATCGATCAAGGACAGAATGTATGAATTTTCTGGAGTAACAGCTGTTCAGTATTTGTTGTAATTCTTAATTATGGTGAACTTTTGGCATAACTCTCTGAGTTCCATTGCTTGGTACCATATACCGTTTTTAGAAACATAGTGTTGGTATCTGGTACTGATACATTATATATATATATATATATATATATATATATATATATATATATATATATATATATATATATATGGAATAACATTTATTAATAAATATTATTTCTACCAGTATCTACAGCCATTGTTCTGGATTCGTTAGTATATTCGTTCATCCAATTCCACTGTACATTTGTCGTAACCAATCTCATCATCGTTATGTTAGCCTCTGATTTGCGCAATTTAGACCACTACTTTTGCGCAATTTAGACCACTCCTTTTGCGTAAAGTCATTTGGTGTGTCATCACTTTCTTTGTAATTGCGTCCGTAATTGATGGATGTGTCGTATTTTGCGAAACGTTGGCTATTTTTGAAGGCCTGTCAGTTATGTATTTGTTCCAGTCCAATTTAATTTCCTTTTGAATTATTTTCTGCACGTTTAAGCAGGACTTCAGCTTATTAATTGCAATAGCTTCAAAAGCTAGAAGCATTTTCGCTGTTTTTGCCTTGTAGAGAACTTAAAGATGGTAACTACTAAAAGCATGACCTGTGAGTAGTGCATGTTCGCAAATTGCTGATTTTTATGCAGGAGCTGTACCCATCTTTAATAGTTTTTGAGTTTTTTTGATTTATTCTAGTTTCGAGCCTCGTTTTGATCTGCCGATGTATTGAGCGTTGCAGATACAATGAAATTTGTATACAGACAAAAATGTTGACGTCACAGAGAGGCTATCTTCTTCATTCGTGCGCATCAGTTTTGTTGTGTTGAACACTACTCTCACCTGTATTGATGAAGATTGTGCTTTAGTCCCTCGAATTCCTTTTCGTTTGAAGATTTCAGCTAGAAGATCACCTCGAAATGGAACACTAAGTGTTACACTCTGGGGAGTTTTGTTTTCCTCCAAATTGGCCTCGATTTTGTTGCGTTGTCTCAAGTTCTTTTCGATGAACCAGTCCGGATAGCCATTATTTCTCAACGCTTCGCGAAGCAAATTTAGCTCTAATTCAATGTTGTTCGGTGAACAAATCCTGTGTATTCGTGTGCCCAAATTTATTATTAAGTTCCTTTTGTACGCCTTTGGTACACTACTGAAATAATGGATATATTGTCCAGTCCAGCTTCATTTCTTGTTTACTGACCTTGAGAGAATACCTTCATCATCTCTCGTTATTCCTACATTTAGGAAGGATAAATATCCGTCTTGTTCTTCTTCTATTGTAAACTTGATTGTCTGGTCTACCTCGTTTATGTGATGTAGCAGTGCATTTGTATCTTCATCCTTTTCAACGACCATGAAAGTATCGTCAACGTAGCGTACGTAAAAATGAGCTCCATTGATAAACCAGTTGTTTCTAAATGGTGCATGTATATGTCTGCCAATACTGGTCCAGGAGGACTACCCATACTTATGCCGTCAATTTGTCTGTAAAGGACTCCTTGGAATACGGATTGTACGTTGGATGTGCATAGGAAATGTAGTTCTCTTATGTCGTCCACCTCCATCAGTGTTTGCGCTCCTGATGATCGTATATATTTACATAGGATATGTATAGTTTTAGTTACAGGAAGGTTAGTAAAGAGTGACTTTATATCGAGGGACATCATTTTCCTCTCTTTTAAATTTAGGTCGCGAATTTTTTCCACAAATTGAAAGCTATCCTGTACAACGTGTTCTATTTTTCCTTTATTGATAGGTTTTATAATCCGGCATAATAGTCTGGCTACCCTGTGATGTGGAGAATTTATCATAGATAAAATGGGCCTGAAAGGCGGAAGTCTCTCATTGTTGGTCATTTTGTGAACTTTGGGCAACCCATATAATATCGGTTGCGTTGAACCTACGGGCTTTGCATGTTTGCATTCTGTAATAAAAGCATTTTTGTGCTCTCTATCGATTTCTTGTTTAGCTTCGACTTTCGAAATAATTCGGTTTAGTATCTTCGTTATGGAATTTTCTAATTTTGCCGTAGTGTCGCGTTGTACCCTTTTGCGTTGAAATTTTGATCTGTCATTCAGAATTTTTAACATCGTCTGACTATAGTTCGCATAGTTCATTAACACTACGCCTGTCCCTTTGTCTGGCTTCATGAGTCTAATTTGTTAGTTTCGTTGTAGCTCATTTAGTTCCTCTGGATGCATTTTGGTGACCAGTTTATTGACTTTGAATGTGCGCATATATTGGCCATACGCATTACGGAGGTCCGATTTAAAGAGCGAGATGTCGTAGTTTTCCGTTGATTTGTGTTTTGTAGCATCTTCAAAACAGCGCACGAATGAAAAAGATAGCCTCTCTGTGACGTCAACACCTTTGTCTGTATACAAATTTCAATGTACCTGCAACGCTCAGTACATCGACAGATCAAAACGAGGCTCGAAACTAGAATAAATCAGCATCTCCCTCAAAAACTATTAAAGATGGATACAGCTCCTGCACAAAAATTAGCAATTTGCGAGCATGTACTACTCACAGATCATGCTTTTAGTAGTAACCATTATTAAGTTCTCTACAAGGCACAAACAAAGAAAATGCTTCTAGCTTTTGAAGCTATTGCAATTAATAAGCTGAATCCCTGCTTAAACGTGCAGAAAATAATTAAAAAGAAATTAAATTGGACTGGAACAAAGACATAAAGGACAGGCCTTCAAAAATAGCCAACGTTTCGCAAAATACGACACATCCATTAATTGCGGACACATTTACAATGAAAGTGAGGACACACCAAATGACGTTACGCAAAAGGAGTGGTCTAAATTGCGCAAATCAAAGGCTAACATAACGATGATGAGATTGGTTACGACAAATGTACAGTGGGATTGGATGAACGAATATACTAACGAATCCAGAACAATGGCTGCAGATACTGGTAGAAATAAGATTTATTAATAAATGTTATTCCATGGAGTACGTTGTTTTGTTCTTATATTTAAAAAATAGAAACGATCAATATATATATATATATATTTATAATTAGGAAGGAAGAACACATGAATAACAAAGTGGATGAAGGCCATTTATTTCGTGAATACTAATCATCGCTTATACAATCATACATATTTATACATTTTGGGTTTTCAATTGATTATGCTAAGACACCAAGACATGAAAGACCTCATATTAGCATGTACTAAAAACGTGCAATTTACTTTCGAAGGGATATACTACCGCCAGATCAATGGTGTAGCTATGGGAAGTTGCATCGCACCCCTCCTGGAAGATGTATACATGTATCATCTGGAAAAAACGAGCCTAAAAGGTATAATTGACCAGTGCGCACTCTACAAAAGGTATGTAGATGATATCTTGTTGTTCATCTCAGAAGCAGCAGACCCTTCCGAAATCCTCAAACAAGCAAATGGAGCCGATCCAGACATCAAATTCACTCTCGAGGTAGAGAAATACAACAGTTTTCCCTTCCTTGACATCAAACTCACTCGAGAAGAAAACGGGGATTTGACACTGGCCATATATAGAAAATCCACTTTCACCGGACAATAAATTCACTACAACAGTAGTGTGCCAAAACCCCACAAAAGAAACTTAGTAAACAGCCTAGCAAACAGAATCAGGAAGATCTGCTCTGAACACAAGATTGAGGAAGAACTGGGCTACCTCAGGAAAATTTTGCTAATGAACAACTACCCAGAGCGTTTCATTGATGTCAACATCAGACCACGGCAGATTCTTACTAGAGAGGATACCGTCAAGCAGGTATTCCTAAGCTTACCAGTTAGAGGCGACGTACCAGTCTCAATAATTGCATGGCGGCTGAATGGAATAACTAAGAAGAACTTTCTCAGTGTTAAAGTTAATATGACATTTAGTACACAGAGAATCATGAGGTTGGATGCCAAAGATCAATTGCCAATTCTCTCCAAATCATTCATAGTCTACAAATTCTCATGTATGTGCGGCAGCACATATATCGGACGTACGAAGAGGAAATTGATAAGCAGAATCCAACAACATTTGCCACAGAAATTGATTAACAAAGGTTTGGCACCGTCGGAAATTCAGCTATTTCCGATCATATATTGGCAACGGGGCACCCTGTCAATTCAAACAATTTCACAATTCTACATAACGCAAAATTAGAAAAATTACTATTTATTTATGAAGCCCTTTATATAAAACAACAAGAACCTGACCTTAATATTCAAAAGCTTCATCAACATGATATTCTTATCGAATGGCCAAGAATAACAAAATTCAACAACAATCTACTAGTATCCAGTCAAGAACAAACAGGCCGTCGACTAGAATCAACAAACATACAATCGGATTGGCAACAAACTGAAGTGGAAATAACAGAGGCGCATACGATTACAGAAGTTTCCAAACAATGTGAGCGTTTAACACTGCAATCCACACTGGCGCTGTTACCATGTGGAAATTATAAATTTGCGCAACAAGGTGAAACGATCAACTACACTGGAAAAAGTGCACTCGCACATGTAACAGTGAACAATGCGCACAAATGGTTAATTCTCAAGGCATCAAACTAATTATGACCAGATATCAAACATCACTTTGCAATACTGCGAGAATGACCTTGACATGCAAACACGCATACACACAAACACAAACGCATAATCACTTACCAACTAGCCAAAACAAGAAACAGAAGTAAAAACGAGTCAGATTTGTTACCACTAGCATAATCAATTAAAAACCCAAAATTTATAAATATGTATGATTGTATTAGAGATGATTAGTATTCACGAAATAAATTGCCTTTATCCACTTTGTTATTAATGTGTTCTTTCTTCCTAATTATAAATATTCTGTGTAACATTAAAAGGCATGGACATTATAAATAAATAAATAAATAAATAAATAAATAAATAAATAAATAAATAAATAAAAAAATAAATAAGTAAATAAATAAATAAATAAATAAATATTTTTTTTTTTTATTTTTATATTTTATTTATTATTTTATATTTTTTATTTATTTTTATTTTTTTATTTTTTTATTTTTTAATTTTTTTTTTTTATTTTATTTCCATGTATTGTTTTTTTTTTTTTTTTTTCTAAATTTAAGCGTGATATCAAACAGAAAGATGATTCAACAAACATCGAATCAAGAATTAATGCAATTCTGAAAAAGAATGGAAAAACAGCGTTCTAATATCGATGGCCTGACTCCGAGATTAGATCAAAACTCACAGAAGACATCCAAAAGGCAAAACCAGTCGGAACGAACACCGCAAGATTGTACGGCAAACCAAAAACTCATAAAGCCGTGACAGCCTCAGGAGCTCCTTCGATGCGGCCCATTATGTCAATGATCAACGCTCCACAACATAAACCAGCCAAGTTTCTCTGCAAACTACTTCAACCAATACGAAGCATCATAAACGCAAACACTATCAAGGACTCCTTCGAACTAGCAAATGAACTGAAGGGGAAGAACATCCTACAGAATAAAATGGTCTCGCTTGACGTCTCATCCTTATTTACAAACATACCACTGGATAAAACAATGGAGATCTTGTGTGACCGCATCAAAAATGAGTTTTTTGATTTCACTATAGACATAAATGACATCAAAGACCTCATATTAGCATGTACGAAAAACTTGCAATTTACATTTGTAGAGATATACTACCGCTAGATGAATGGTGTAGCTATGGGAAGTTGCATCGCACCCCTCCTGGCAGATGTATACATGTATCTTCTGGAAAAATCGAGTCTAAAATGTTTAATTGAACAGTGCGCACTCTACAAAAGGTATGTTGATGATATCTTGCTGTTCATCTCAGAAGCAGCAGACCTTTCCGATATCCTCAAACAAAGAAATGGAGCCGATCTAGACATCAAATTCACTCTCGAGGTAGAGAAAGACGACAGTTTTCCCTTCCTTGACATCAAACTCACTCGAGAAGCAAACGGAGATTTGACACTGGCCATACATAGAAAATCCACTTTCACCGGACAATACATTCACTACAACAGTTGTGTGCCAAAATCCCACAAAAGAAACTTAGTAAACAACCTAGCAAACAGAATCAGGAAGATCTGCTCTGAACACAAGATTGAGGAAGAACTGGGCTACCTGAGGAAAATTTTGCTAATGACCAACTACCCAGAGCGTTTCATTGATGTCAACATCAGACCACGGCAGATTCGCACTAGAGAGGATACCGTCAAGCAGGTTTTCCTAAACTTACCATTTAGAGGCGACGTACCAGCCTCAATAATTGCACGGCGGCTGAATAGAATAACTAAGGACAACTTTCCCAGTGTTAAAGTTAATATGACATTTAGTACACAGAAAATCATGAGGTTGGATGCCAAAGATCAATTGCCAATTCTCTCCAAATCATTCATAGTCTACAAATTCTCATGTATGTGCGGTAGCACATATATCGAACGTACGAAGAAGCAATTGATAAACAAAATCCAGCAACATTTGCCACCGTAAGGAAAATCAGCTATTTCAGATCATATATTGGCAACGAGGCACCTAGTCTATTCAACCAATTTCACAATTCTACATAAAGCAAAATCAGAAAAAATATTATTTATTTATGAAGCCCTTTATATAAAACAACAAGCACCCTGACTTTATTATTCAAAAGTTTCATCAACATGATACTCTAATCGACTGGCCAAGAATAACATAATTCAACAACAATTATCTAATATCAAGGCCAGACTAAACAGGCCCTCGACTTGAATCAACAAACATTCAAGCGGATTGTCAACAAACTGAAGAGGAAATAGAAGAGGCATATACGGTGAAAAAAGTTTCCAAACAATATGAGCGTTCAACACTGCAATCCAAACTAGAGCTGTTACCATGTGCAAAATACAAATTTGCGCAAAAAGGTGAAACGATCAACTACACTGGGAAAATAGCACTCATACATGTAACAGCGAACAATGCTCACAAATGATTAATTCTCAAGCCACCAAAACAATAATGACCAGATCGCAGACATCACTTGCAATACAGCGAGAATGACCTTTACCGAAAACAGGCACACATATCGAAACAAACGCACACACAGAAACACAAACGCACACACACCTACAAATCAGCCAAAACAAGAAAAAGAAGTAAGAGCGAGTCAGATTTGTTACCACTAGCATAATCAATTGAAAACCCAAAATGTATAAATATGTATGATTGTATAAGAGATGATTAGTATTCACGAAATAAATGGCCTTTATCCACTTTGTTATTAATGTGTTCTTTCTTCCTAATTATAAATATACTGTGTACAATTAAAAAGGCATGGACATTATAAATATATATATATATATATATATATATATATATATATATATATATATGTATATAAATATATATATATATATATATATATATATATATATATATATACACATTTCAACTTTACGTTTTTGCATAAAGGCATGACAGTTATTTAAAATATTCTTTGAACCACCGTAGATATATCAAAATTTTTGTGAAGATGAAATTTGTTTTCTTCATTAGTAAAACCACTAAACGAATAGATCGTTGTCGAATGAAGGGGGAAGTAGAAAAAGATTGTCCTTATATCACAGTGATTGGGCAGCGTACGTTCAGTTTAATTATTGTATACACAAATATATCGAAATTATGAGAAAGGTCTCTGATTTTAGACAACATTTAAGATGCAGAAAAAGTATTTCATCCTCAGTTCCTCTAATCGTTTCCGAAAGATTTATTTAGAAATATAGAAATTTGGTAGTATTTGTATGAAAAATAAAGCTTGTGGTGTGTTTACAATTTTGATTTTAATAGTATGTTCTCAATAAATCATTCAAATATCTTTGTTACACTTGAAAATACCCATATTTGGACAAATTATGATTTAAAGATAGTATTTTTTGCATTCGAATAGGGTCAATGTAGGCTAATGTTACAAAACATAGTGTACAAACAAAAGTTTACAACCTTTGCAGAATTAAGAAGCACGAATAAATATTATTTATTCATTTCACGTTTCGGGTAGTAAAATAAGTGCAAGAAGCGTTTCAAAAGCAATTGGAAATCATTATCTGTTTATGGTTAACTGTCATATATGGACCAAATAAAGTTTATGTAAAATACCGAGAAAAGATCTGGCACAGTACATAATATTTAACTCTCCTCTACCATATAATTTATTGAAGTGTTGGCTGTAAAATCACAATGCAGTCACGAAGAAAACATTCATCAGATTTCATTTAATTCATATTTGTTATTCTGCTACACCGTAATTAATTGTCTACATGTCGAAACAAAATTTCCAATTTGTTGCAAAATTAAAATAATCGAATACTTTACTTTACTATTCCAATTAGAAAAAAACATTTAAAAAATCGCCGTAGTTTCAGGAATTAAGTTGCTCTAACCTTTTTCTGATAAGCATTCAGTCAATATATCTTAATGGCCGTCATAGGTCAGACCTGCAATGAATTTATACATTATTTAAACAAAGTTATTCAAAAGTGTAAATTCTGCAAGGGTTTTGGTTGAATGTTTCTCTTAGGTGCTTGTGACATCATTAAAACGTTTAAACTCAGTTTAAAAAATTTAACGCTTAGGTTACCTAACATTACTAGCAAAAAGAGTATTGATTTATGCGAATCGATAACTTTTAGTCATGACGTATTTAACTGCTCTATATGGATATCTAGGAGATTGTACCGTCCAATTATCCCACATTCCTCACCCAAATATATAGTGGTTAAAGGGCATAATACCGGCTCCTACTGATGAGTCGTCAGTAAGCACGAAACGAATGTGCATGAGATTATACTTTCCGATCATGCTGTCTTTGGTTTATCCTTTTAGTCACAACTGAACTAATTTGTTACTAGGTTAACAAGGCGAATAGTTGGTTAACTCTCAGGCCATCAACACCAGACTAACCAGATCTCAGACATCACTTTGCAATACATCGAGAAAGACCTTTACATGCAAACAGGCACACACACAGACACAAACACATACACACTTACTAATTAACCAAATCAAGAAATATATGTAAAACCGAATCAGATCAGTTGCTCCCACATAATCAAATGAAAACCCAGAATGTATATAAATAAAATATTGTAAAGTGAAGTTTAGTATACTCAAAATAGATGGTCATTATGCACTTTGTAATTAATGTGTTCTTTCTTCCTAATTAGACATATACTGTGAAATATATAAACAAATAGATAAATATATAAATAAATAAATAAATAAATACAAAATAAATAAGAAATAAATAAGCATGTGTTTAGAAATTATTAATATACCAACTATGCACATCATTGATATTGGCCTATTTTAAGTTATTGAAAAATGAGATTTCCCTTTGAATGGACGAAGGACGTAGATTTTCTGATGATATTTTAGGATGAATGTTTAAATTTTTTATAATTCTTCGAGGTATTTCACATCATCTAGGTTAGATTGGGTACGTGGAACCTCTTTCATAAATCTTTGAAATGTTTGTGATGTATTGCACAGACCGCAGGGCATATGATTATATTCAAATAACAAAAAGGGGTAATGACAGCTGTTTCTGTGATGCTTTCTTCGTCGAGAGCAATCTCATGATAAGCTGACTTAATGTTTATGATATTCGAAAAACTGTTCACAATCTCATTATATAAATGTCAATTACTTCTCTGAGATTGGGCAGTACCATTGTAACATTACTTAGAAAATACAGATCGTTGTATAAACGAGGTGGTGAAACACTCTTTTATATGAAATCTTTGTTCAATGCGAAAGTGTTATATACTACTAAACAAAGTACTATCATTGATTTTATATCTATAAAAATTGATAATTTGATCTAAACGGCGGTCTCTAGACCAGGATAAATGATGATATTTTGTACAAATTTCTTTAAACATACAAGTATGTATTAGGTGTTGCGAACCTAGTAACAAATTTGTTCATTTGTGACCAGAAGGATAAACCAAAGGCAGCATGAACGGAAAGTATAATCTCATGCACATTCGTGCTTACTGGCTACTCATCAGTAGGAGCCGGTGTTACGCCATTTAACCACTATATATTTGGTCGAAGAATGTGGAATAATAGGACGGTACAATCTCCTAGACGAATGTGTAAACCTGCAATAGTGAAGCTAACATCATATAAAGTCAACGACAATGCGACTTCAACGCTTACTCACATTATATAATATATATATTGTGTCTGTAAAGGATACTAACACTATGGCTATTGTGTTAGTAACTGATACCTTTTTTTGAAATCGATGAGTACCGGATACTAACACTATGGTTTCCGAGTCGGTACATGATACCAGCCTGATGGATATAAATTTATGCTAAAGTTCACCCAAATTGAGAATTACAACAATTTCCGAACACCTGTTACTCCAGTTAAACCATACACTCTGGCCTACATCGATATCAGTTATCACATTTCGCGGTAAGCATGACATCATTCAATTCAATATATTACAGTTAAATACTGTTTGTTGCGAAGAACTAATATATATGCAAGTATGTATTAGGTTTTGCGAACCTAGTAACAAATTAGTTCAGTTGTGACCAGAAGGATAAACCAAAAGGCAGCATGAACGGAAAGTATAATCTCATGCACATTCGTTTCGTGCTTACTGGCGACTCGTCAGTAGGAGCCGGTGTTACGCCCTTTAACCACTATATATTTGGTAGAAGAATGTGGAATAATAGGACGGTACAATCTCCTAGACAAACGTGTAAACCTGTAATAGTGAAGCTAACATAATCTAAAGTCAATGATAATAAGACTTCAATGCCAACTCACACTATATAATATATATATTGAGTCTGTAAAGGATACTAACACTATGGCTATTGTGTTAGTAACTGATACCTTTTTTGAAATCGATGAGTACCGGATATTAACACTATGGTTTCCGAGTCGGTAAATGATACCAAACTGATGGATATAATTTTATGTTAAAGTTCACCCAAATTGAGAATTACAACAATTTCCGAACACCTGTTACTCCAGTTAAACCATACACTCAGGCCTTCATCGATATCAGTTATCACATTTCGCGGTAAGCATGACATCATTCAATTCAATATATTACAGTTAAATACTGTTTGTTGCGAATAACTGATATATATGCAAGTATGTATTAGCTGTTGCTAACCTAGTAACAAATTAGTTCAGTTGTGACCAGAAGAATAAACCAAAGGCAGCATGAACGGAAAGTATAATCTCAAGCACATTCGTTTCGTGCTTAAACATATTTTGAACTGTAATGGTTAAAACGTGGTGGTAGGCGATTTTAATAAAATGCATGATTGCGAAATAACCAATCCATTCGCTAATGAGGATCTAAAGCAAATTATAAACAAGCAACTAGAGGTTTGGAATGGTTAGATTATATCTTTTTAGAATAGGAATCGGTTTAATGGCATAGCTTAACGTTTCTAATTACTTTAAAGAATTGGACCACAAACAAATTAGTTTACGATGGAACAGCATGAGTAATTCTTAAATTTTTATATAAATTTCTCAGTGCTCTTCTTCTTGTTGCTATTTTTTCCGCCGTTTTCTTGTGCGGGACAATTGGTAGCACTCGTAAGTCGGTAAAATCTTGAATCCTTTAGATTTCCAGGTGCACCGATGTTTGACCTTGATTGATGGGTTATCACTTGTCCTTTTATTTTAAAGCCCTCTAAAAATTAAGTTGAAATAAATTTCCACTGTGTTCTCAATTTCTGGGGTCTTATTTACAGTCCCAGATATTATAGGAGAATGAGTATTCGTGCAAATATATTACGATCAAAACCACTAAAATGTACATGTGGAATTTCACAAAGATCAAGCTTCGGAACATTTATATTTAAAATCATATTTTCGCATTTGCAAACCAAGGTCCTAAATGATACAGTTTTCGAATTGGCTAATGGTTTAAAGATCATCTTTCAAATAGTTTCAAAATATGTCGAGTTCTCTAAAAATAACATTACACTGGATTTGTATGGCTTGAGTATGCATATCATAAAATTAGAGTTAAGAATAAGCAATGAAAAACGAAAGCATTAAAAATAGGTAATAGAACAGAATTTTATTATCTTTACTTTCATGATGCTGTGATTAATGATGTTTTTGATATCAAACTTCTGCAAGAAATTAGGGATTTAAGCATAACTATTCAACGTACAGTTTCCGCTGAGAGAAATATTGTAAGAATAGTTAGCTGTGCTACTAACAGTTTCGCGCTAATAAAGAGAATTATCTTATTGATTGATATACCATTATAAATGTATATTATTTGGATTAGGGCGATACAGGAGTATGACGTCTCTACTTGGAACCCTGTGGAAAAAGGCTTCTCAAACATTCTAAAAGCTGAAGTAAATATCAATCCCATTGTATTTAACCAGTCGTCGGACAACATTCCAAAACTACCGCCAGTCTCGATAGTTTGGCTATGTTGTACGACGACTAGTTATATACAATGGGATTGGTGTTTAATTCAAGTACGAAAACTTGATTTAAAGAATTGTTACCACCACTGGCGCAAAAGATTATTTCGAAATTCTAAAAGTTGTACAAAGAAAAGTTGGGGAATCTATTAGCCCTGTGTCCTGTGTCATAAATGCCAGCAGATAATAGTTCGTATCACTGAAAACATTGTGGTTTCGGAGCATGTGCTATTGCATATAAGTATTCGATTTGAATCAGTGGAAGGAAGCCTATATGAAACCAATAAGAAAGACACATGGAGTAGGAACTAAGTATGAGCATTTGGTGATATCTCCTCTTTTGGTTGGAAATATTGCGCGAAAAAAAATTCTAAAATTTACAATCAATTGCCAATGGGGCCTAGAGAAACGCCTCTGCTTAAGATAATTTTCAAATTTTTATGTACTGAACTAAGAAGAATAAACGATCATATTGATCTTTTGAATTTTGATACTGACAATACTTTCTCGTGGTTAAGCAGCAGCATATCTTCTTGAAATGTTTAATCTACTAGCAGTATTATTATATTGGAAAAAACTCTGCAATATATCATCATTTTGGCTTTCATAACAAATAAATAATTTTTACTCATAGTCCTCACTTATGAATAATAATCCACGCGAATTGTACCTCAATATTTCTAATTAGCGGGTCAGAGAGCCTCGATGAAAATTCTATTATAATTTATCTCATTAAACAAATATTGGCAGCGCGGGAGGTGATAACAATTACTATAATCAAGATTGTATTCTTGGTATAAACAAATGACATATTAAGTTCATACATTTGTCAGTATAAGCTAAGAATTGTATAGTGTACAAAGGGCAATTCATCCAGTAGACCTCTTTCGTCCTTATTATCTGCGTAAAATTCTGATGAGTTCCCAATTAAGGCGAAATTGATCTACTGGATGAATTGCCCTTTCTGCACTATACAATTATTAGTTTATACGGATAAGTGTATGTACTTAATGGGTCAGGTGTTTATATTAATCTTCTCATCAATATTTATACAAATGCGATTTATTTAAAATACTGTTTTTTGTTCATTTTATAATAAGTTTTTCAAACTTTTGAATAGAGTACGCAGATATATTACTGCAGGGTGTTCAATTGTTGATAAAGCCTATCAAATATTATTGAGAATAATTCGTATGAGGCTCAATGTACATAACAATGTGATTTGATGTCCTTTATCTAGTTTTCATTTTATAATATAGTTATCTGTTTGGTGGAACGTGTGTGGCTTGAATCAAAATGAAAATATTTCTATTCTATTCTATTACTCTGAGAGTTCTTAATCTCAACTTAACTTACTTACTTTACTTTACTGCGGCTGACTCCTTTTGGAGGATAAGCCGGCTCCACATTTCATGGAGTTTCTTGGGAATTTGATACAAGTGGTGTCCCCTATCAACTGAACGTGCATCATAACTACCTTATGCACTATCTGATAAACCTAACGTGTCGCCACTTGAGGGTTAGGACATAATATCACCAAAATAATTCATCACTAAATGTTGAGGCAGTTAGTATTCAAACGAAAGTTATAAGCACACAGTTAGTGACTAATTTACGGACATATAAATTTTTAATTATGTATGAATTAAACGCTATAATAATAGTGTTTAAAAATTACCAAGCGTTAATTATCTCTAAAAAATTAAAATGATTTATATTTAACAAATGAAGACTGACTTTAAATTTCTATGCACAAAATAATTATTTTAGCAGAGCATTAAACAGCTTTAAGTTCGTCAGGTTTAAATTGTCTCAAAATGTCACATAAATTGTTTTCTGATTAATGATAGTTCTTTTAAAATTGAAGATTAGGAAATATAAATTAACTGTTACTAACAGAGATTAAAATTTTAATGTTGGTAAAATTTCCTGTTGAACAACTAGCTTGAGCAGAAGAGTTAATCTTTTAAAATTTGCTGCGTTCATAACAGCGACCCTGTGCAATCAAATTGAACATGAAAAACAGCAAATCATTTTCAAGATGTTAAATTGATTCAAACTGTGTATTTTATATGAAAAATTGTTGCTCAGCTTGAATGCAATTAGTGAACGTACAGATATAGCATCACCATTCTTGACGAATGACGTTTTATCTTCAGATGATAATTCAAGTAATTTTTAAACACTTCAGTAATCAATACATTGACAGAATCGAGATTTTATTAACTCACAGCACAATAACTTCGGGAAATATATATAACAAACACAGATGATTTCAAAGCTTTGTTTTGCCATTCTACGTCAACATAATCATGTTATATATATATATATATATATATATATATATATATATATATATATATATATATATCTTCATTTAGATACTTAGAAATATGAGAAAAACGGTTCCCGTATATGAAAAATTCATTTTCTTTTGTATATAGAAAGTGTACTACTAATTTCATTAAGGCTCGTATGCTAATATAATATAAAATTGTAATTTTAGGCGTTAAATTATTTACCCCAACTTTCTTGAAAATTTCAAACCTTCCTAATGATATGTTTTGTATTAAACGATAGAAAATAAAAGTATTCAGGTCTATAAACGAGAAAAATTAAAATTTAAAATATAAACGCTTATATTTCAAAAAATGTACCTCAAGATTACTTTAATCAAGTTCTCGATTTTGATATAAACATATACCTGTATACTAGTCATATATATATATATATATATATATATATATATATATATATATATATATGATGAATTGAAATAAGAAAATTGAAATTCACTGCATCATGATTTGATATTTTATTATACACAAGGGATTCTTTGATTGTTTGAGTTGGTACTAACAATAACAAAAACAGGTAGCTTCTATGTCAATTTACTGAAAAATTGTTAAATTCTTATTATTTTGTGTTTGCCTTACACATGAAGTTATTGAATAATTTCTGAGATAATGTTTTGAAGCTGTAAATTTAAAAATACACATTTTATGAATCACATTTATCACAATGTATGGTTTATTTTCGTTTGAATGCTGGCGTTAGACACCGATACCATTGAAAAGAATTAGCTTCCGAACAAGGCAAAACAAAAGTCATTCAGACGTACTCAAGATATTCGACCTTCCGTGATAATCATCAGCGCAACATGGCAAACTGAAGAACGAGGATCCAACCACAATGAAAAGATAAGATATGTTAAATGCTATATGAGGCTTACACCCTTTTTAGTTTTGCATTAAATTTACTTAACAGGAAATTTACATTTTATGTGTGATTAGTAGAGGCAAGAGGAGTAGATCTTAAATTTAATAAGTAATATATGCATTGCGATTCGGTCCTCGCTTGTCAAGTTGCATTCGTGCTCTGATGATTGTCATGGAAGGTTCAAATGCATCAGAACGTTTGACTGTCACTAGAATGTCTATTTTGTGTAATTGGATATTTAAAGGCGTTTTGATTTTATTGCAGACATTTTTATTTAGTTTTATTTTAATTTACTAATCAACTATAGCATAAAACCTAAATTTATTATGAAGCGTGTGTATACAACACAGTTAAATAAGGCCAATTTATTTTTTGTCAATATTTAACATCTGGTAATTTACATAGTCAATTTTTGGAAATCATGGGGACTTAGATGAATTTACCACGTGTAACATGCAAAAACAAACAAGAAGCTGCAAACGTGAATGTTGACGCACGTAAACAAAAGTAGATCACCAGTTAATATTCAAATAATTTATGAATGCAACACCTTCCACTGTGAGTAATTACTTTGGTTTATTTAATTAGCTGAAGACAAACATAAATGCACATGAATTTGAATAAAATTATTATAAGTGCGTTCAGATATTGCAGAAGCAGTGAAATTTTAAATACTCGTGAAATCTCTCTTAATCGGTAATCGGCCATTTCAACTAACTGAACAGCTACGGTATTTATGTAATCAAGTCATGCTGAACAATTTGATTGGAGGGACTTTATCGCAGAAATATTTCTTTATCAGGCGTTTTGTTGAATAGACAAACATTAGTTTTCACTGTATTTAATCTTTCAAGTAAATAATTTGATTGGGGTTGGTCTATTTTTAAACTCAAATTAGCAAATATAAATATTTTTCTTTGTGTGACTTCATTGTTTTCTTTCGTTTTATATATTTCATGCTCGCTCTAACAAATCTTTGGCGTTTCCATTTTTCCAATAAAGATCTTTTGAGTACTGTCAGTTCTTGTCATTAAGGTTTTATAGAAGACACTTTCATTTTTCTGTGACATAAATAGCTTTTCAAATTTCTCGTTTGGGAAATACAACAGCAATGTGGTAATGATATACTGGCCAATCCACATCATTTTTGAACACAGCCTTCATTCCTCTTTATTTACAGAACTTTAGACTGAGGGGTTTCATGCTCGTAAGTAAATTAAATACTATGGTTCACATTGTTAGAATATTTTATTCGTTTTCATTGCATTCTTTGCTAATCGTCTTAATATTTTATTAGTTGTGGAATAGCATCTTTTCTTTTCACAGGAGTCATCATCTCGGAATTCATGTGAAATATTTTGAATGATCTGGTAACGTGAAAAAAGCGTCCCATGGCAATTACTTTCAGTCATAAGTTTCAGTTCAGCTATTTCTTTTGCAATTTAAATTTATTATAAAGCCGGTGCATAGATTTTTTTTTAAACAAATTTTCCTTTCGCCCAAATTCTGGCATACGCGCAAACAATGTGCGTGGCATACCAAAGATACACAAAAGACAGTTTGAACCAGAAGTCTGCCGCCATTTAGCGCAATAAAGATAATGATCATCATACCTCAGTATAAACTAGTGGGAGAAATAAAAAATCTAAGATAACAATACAAACACATAACAAAAATAATAAGTTCGACATGAGAAATTTATGTACAAACATCGCTTTTGATAAATCCATCCATTTCCTTTGTATTTTCTACGCAGGTAATCACTCATAATTCCACCTACCTACAAGCCATCAAAATATTCGCTTCAATAAGTGCACACAATATATTTGATGCATTTTCAAATATAATCATCATAATAAGTATACTTGCAAGCGTTAAAACGCCCAGCCCATCGCAATGTCTTTACTTGAAATATTTTTTTATTTAGACGGAAAGTTATGTGCCTGAAAATACAAATAAATGTGTCCCAAATGCTGAATGGTGTTCACTTTCCCTACAACAGAACTGGCCTAGTCACGTCGGTTTCGTCACTTTGAAACAGACATCATGTCACTTGAGGAAGTTATAGTGATTTCAAGTCTAATAGCAGGATATTTTTACATGCAATTTAGCAATATAAACTAAACATTGCATCAGGTAGTAAAGTCAATTCATTAAGTGGATAGGTTCATCTTTATATTGAAATCTTTAAGAACTTTCACAAGAATAGGCGCGGACAGGACTTGATACGGGCCAGCTAGGCTTCGGAGTAGGCGACTTTATTCACTGCTCTAACCGTGCTTGGAAATCAAGTGCCAACATTTGTTTTCTGGTTAGCGTTTCCAACGAATGGAGTGTATTCGAATATTTTAATACCCCAAGTTCTCACTAGCCACTCGCGATTTGTCATAATACCACAAACAACACGCCACTTGAGAAAATTATATTGGTTTGAATTCTAATGGCACGATACCCCAAATAGCTGTTTCCGCAATACGCAGTAATTTGTTCATAAATATTCGCCGGGATTGTAATGTGATTTAAATTTAAATATGTATACAGCTATTGTATTGTGTGGAAAAGACAATTCATCCATTATACCTCTTTTGAACTTATTGCTATCTCTTTATTTACTGGTACTCGAATCTTTTAATAACTTCTCACTAGCCACTCCCAAATTATCATAATACAACAAAGAACATACCACTTGAGAAAATTATATTGGTTTGAATTCTACCGGCAGGATACCTCAGCTAGCTGGTTCAGCAATTCGCAGTTATTTGTTCATAAAGATTCGCCGGGATTACAATGTGATTTAAATTTAAAAATGCATACAGCTATTGTGTGGTGTGGAAAAGCCAATTCATCCAGTAGATCGTTTTGACCTTATTGGAAACTCTTTACGTACTTTCCAGAATTTTACGCAGATAGGGCTCTAACCTGGGCACGTTTTCGGAATCTGGTGCTCTAACCACTGAGCCTATTTGATTCAGGGTGTAATTTATTTAGATCCACAGCCTAGAGGCATCAAAATAAAACATTTCAGATACCTACCCTTTTTTAGAAAACAAAAGCAGCTGTTTTAATTTTTAATTTTTTTACAATATTACATAAGAAGAAGAGATTTGAGGATGCAAAGTAAGAATAAATCAATCAAATTTACATTCAATCGAGAAACCGTTTAAATTTAACGCCATTTTGAATAAATTAAAAGTATAATTAAAAAGCATTTTTGAAATGCGAGCTTCATTTGCGAAGTTAAACAGAAATTTAATATTGCACATGAAACATTCCTTTACAGTTTCCTAAAATGAATAGACTCTCTCTCACTCTCTCTCTGTCTCACACACACACATATAAATATATATATATATATATATGTATATATATATATCTTATATATATATATATATATATATATATATATATATATTCTCTCATTGTATAGCATGAAAGTTCGAGATCTGTTCATTCTCTTATTGACAGATTAATTTTTGACCAAGTGTTCAATTTGTTGGGAGTTACAACTTCGAATTTCTTTTTCTAGTATGATGTCTTTCGTTTCGTCTTGTTCTTCAGTTTCAATCTGTTTTCTTGGTTTGGAGTGTTTATCACTCATATTTTGTGCATGTTGTGTTTTTTATAACGGTGGTAATGATGCCATTGGAAAAGTGTAATTTGCTTCACTTTGTTGCCAATCCGATCGATTGTTTTTAGGCTGATCTACTGGGTGTTTGGGCTTCATGGATACTAGCAAATTGTAGTTGGGGTGTGTGATTCGTGGCTCGTCTATATATATATATATATATATATATATATATATATATATATATATATATATATTTAACATTTTTAAGCATGTCATCACTTTATATACAGTATATATATATATATATACATATATGTACATATATATATCGTTTCTATTTGCACCATTTTTTAAAATATAAGAACAAAACAACGTACTCCATGTAATAACATTTATTAATAAATCTTATTTCTACCAGTATCTACAGCCATTTTTCTGGATTCGTTAGTATATTCGTTCATCTAATCCCACTGTACATTTGTCGTTACCAATTTCCTCTTCCTTATGTTAGCCTTTGTTTTGCGCAATTT
>JAQBSW010007917.1:0-37475 GCA_029291075.1 Eudiplozoon nipponicum
AATTTGATTTCCATTTATATTCAATGCGGTTTGATCCTCGATAGTCAGTTTGCCGTCGTACTCTGATGATGATCATGGAAGGTCGAAACGCGTCAGTGCGTTGCGGCTGGCGGTAGTTTTGTTATGTTGTTCGACGACTGGTTAAATACAATGGGATTGGTGTTTACTTCAAGCACGCAAACTTGATTTAAAGAATTGTTACCACCACCCGCGCAATCAATTATTGTTTAAATTGTATTGCCTATATATGTATATGTGGCGAAAGCTGCAAACAGTTAATGTTCGTGACTGCATAGAAATTGTGCAGCCGACATTTCCAGTCAAGTTCAATGTATGCAAGACTGCTAGAGGTGAGAGCCGCATATCTAAATTTGATTTCCATATATATTCAATGCGGTTTGATCCTCGATAGTCAGTTTGCCGTCGTACTCTGATGATGATCATGGAAGGTCGAAACGCGTCAGTGCGTTGCGGCTGGCGGTAGTTTTGTTATGTTGTTTGAAGTCTGGTGAAATACAATGGGGTTGGTGTTTACTTCAATCCCGCAAACTTGATTTAAAGCATTATTTCCACCACTCGCGCAATCAATTATTTTTAAAATGTTTTATTTTTTGTTAAAATTTCTTTTTCCTTTTGTAAATTGAAGATTTAATGTGAATTTTATTAAGGCTCAAATTCCAAAAACAATTTTTAAAATTATTTTAGCCGGATCATGGCTCAATATAGATATTGAGAGTCATGAAACGAAATGTCTGAATTATCAGATTTGTTGATTAACTGCGAGCAGTAAACATAGTTTGACGTTGAAATATTATGTAATCTAATTATGATAATCGAATCCAGAAATGGAAATAATACTTTAAATATGTCAAGAGTTAATTTTTTCCATTAAACTATGGAATCTATTAGTAAACATGGCTGATTTTATAATGAAAGTGTTATAAATGGGGTTATTCCATCAAAAACGTTAAATATAGTGGCAAATCCGCTGCCTAAATTCAATAGACAATCTTTTAGTTATGAGTATTGTTTAATATCTAAGATACCTTCTATCTTGAACGTAAGTGATCATTTAATATTAAAACATCTTGCATCAATTTAACCAGTTGGTTTTACTATATTGTAACGCATAGACATAATGGATTTTTGGACTCCGGAAATGCATAGCACAGATAGTAAAGGACCGGAGTTTCTGCCAATCCACGACGTAATAGAAAAGGAAATGCATCACACCCGCAGATATTGATATTATGAACACCGTTCTTTTATTTAGGATTACCGTGGAAGTCAGTAATTGATCGATTACGTCACACCAAATTATCTACCATTCTAGATATATAATAAGACACTACAAGCCAATAATATTATGCAACTTCTAGATTTAAAACCGAAGATGGATTTATCGTAGATACAGAGGCAGCTGTTTGAATTTTAAAATTCGTTCCGATGCTGTTGTATTTAGGTGTACTGGTTGCGAAAGACACCTGGGAGACAATGGCAAAATACGGTTGTCAGCTTCGCGTTATTATTAAAGGTTTACGATGAAAAAAGTGCAAAAATTCATCGTCGCCACGGTCTTTCACAAAATTCTATGGTTCGATCATTTTTCTTCAAATATAGGTTTATATTATATTTACAAATTTTAGGACACGAATATTTAAAGTTATAGGTCATGCAGCCATCTCTACTGCATCCTACGAAAAGAATATCAAAAAAAATTTGAGAACTCAAATGATTCTTTGATCTTCGTACTGCTGAGCTACGTAACAACGATATAATTCACAACATCTAAAATGCAGGAAAACCTATTGCATTTACGAAGGGGTCATTACCTTCTTCCAAAGACTCAAGACGAATTCTCCATGTTGCTATAAGATAGCATCATTAGAAAAGCAAAAGGTTCTTGAGAAATTTCAATGCACTTGGTCTCTAGAGCTAATGGAATGTACATTGCATGTAACGACGATCAAAATCTAAATTCTGTGACAAAATCTGATACGTATCCAATTCCAATTAGAGATGCATTACTTGAACACGCCACGGGCGAAAGTTATTTTTTGGATTTTTATCTCATACACACCTATCTTTGCATTCCGGAGGCACTAGAATTTATATATGAGTCTGTTTTGATCACTTCTTTTGGTTTATTGGATTACGCTTAAAGCCCGTTTGATGTGAAATACGCAACACAGAAATTTTATAGGTTCATGGCCGATATTCTGCGCAACAGTACGTCTATTTTATGCCAAATCCTATTGGCATGAAAATATATAAAAAACCAAAACTCTCACGCCAAGCAGTTTATTTACTCAAAATAAATTTCAATACAATGTAAATTACTACTATTCCAATTGATTTCAATTAGCGTCATATTACAGCACAATATATTAACCCTTTGTTTTTCAAAAGCCAATTGAATCAAGTATTTCAGTTACGTATAACCAGTTAAGCAGGTATATGAATGGTCGAAAATGATTAAGCTGAAACTATAAAATTCATTAGTTTTCTGATGATGAGGAATCAACTTGCTAGCAAAAGCCACATCCAGATTAATAACTATTTCTCTATATATCAGTGACACTTCGGATATCAAACTGCGCAAATTTGGTACAAGTGTGTAGGAGGTTTTGTAGTTATAGTAAGAGGTTTTGCGGGGTAGCTGTATATTTCGTGATGCTATACCATTTCTACATATGCCTGGTAGACGATATTGAGATCCGTGCTTATGAATAGGCCCCGACCCTTTTCCGATGGGTGAGGTGAGAAGGCTAACTCGAAACATCATACTTTTATTGAACACAATGTTGCAAAGCTAAATCAAAATAAACTGTTTATCCAAATAGTACGTGCTATAGACGGCAACAAAATAATATATTGTCAACACAATTGATTGTTTCGTATAAAAGCAGTCACAATAAACACAATAAATAAATCCAGAACGTCTCGGCCGAATTGAAAATTTTGTGTGAATGAGAAATTATGCAAAGTATATAAATCCAGAATGTTTCGGCTGAATCGTAAAATCATTTTCATGTTAATGATTGAAAGAGAAAGAAAATATTAATCCAGAATGTCTTAGGAGTATAATTTAGAGTCACTGATAATTGATGAAGAGCACAAATATATAAATCCCAGCTTTGACAGCTAAAACACAGTAATCCACTGCATGCTACCGGCGTATTGCACGCCGTTGTGTTTTATTATTAAATAAAACCGTATTAATTTCAATTAAATTTGCAGTTCAAGAAATTTCAATTGAAACTACTTGAAACTAACAGAGATATTTGCTAAAATTAAAGTTAAGAGAAATATTGTAAAACCAGAATAAGTATATGTGACCTTAAAGAAAACTATATCTGTTATAATTGAGCTTCGTTTGGTTGTAAGGCAGAGCCGACAATGAAAATTAGTACACAATGAAGGGGGCTAACCTTACAGGAGGTGTTATGGCTCTGCCGTAACGAGTAAACACTGATGTTGGCTCTGTCAACACTGGGACTCTGGTTCCTGTATCTCAGTTGGCTCTGCTGCTTGTGAGATATCCGGCGTCAGCCCGTTCTCAGCAAAACTGTCTGGATGTGAAATAATCGTCTCTTCGGCGCATGATAGGTCAACATTGTGGAACAGCGGGTTATTTGGATCAATTTCGGCCGAGGATAATCTGTGTTTGGAGACAGCTTCAGCTTTACCATTAATCTCCAAAATTATGTAATTCTGACGTCGATTTAACACACGATAAGGACCGCGCTTCGGTTTGGCTAGAATCCTGTTATCCATGTCGTTGTTGACGAAGAACCATTTACAGACATCAAAATCTTTGCGTTTGTAGATTGGATCATGTTGCTGACGTGTAGGACAGATTGGCCGATTCTGAGCGTTATACTGTAGGTAACTGCGAAGTGGAAACAGAAATGCCGAGTCGCACATCGTTATCGATGCTTGAGAGCGTGATCGGACTAGTTCGCCAGGTAGCCGTAGACATTCGCCAAATATAATTCGCCATAACTTCTTGAGATTTTTATTTTAAAGTTTTGGAATATTAAAATTGAAATGTTATACATTATATCATCATGTTAGCCAACAATACATGCAATCAATAGGTATTTATGTTTCTCAATTTTTGCATAATGTTACACTCGAATTATACCTTAATTTTTCCTATTTCGATGATGAATCTATTACTCTTTACAGCCGAACTTTCTGATGTTGATATAATGTACAGTACAACTAGTGAGATTTACTTATCTACATGAGACTAATTGCACATATGTATGCGATGCACATTTTCCCATATTATTATCTATTTGATGGAACATGTGTGGTTTGAATCCAAATAAAGATATTCTATTCTATTCTATTCTAAAAATACAATTTCAGCGGAGCTGCATTTGATCGGCTCTCCAGGTCTTGTACGCATTGTTAGGAGTATTTTCGGCAAAGCCGCTAGCCAATTTTCTTCTGGGCTAGCATTGAGCGCCGCATTCAGTTACCGGTGTGGCTTTTCGACGAAACCATATGCTCTAGGATTAAGATCCGCGGTCACGGTGTGTTTGACACCATATTATTTCAGTAGGACAGTGAACTCTTTGCCGAGGAACTGTGGGCCACGATCGGTTGTCGCTTCAGCTGAAGCACCAAAACGAGCGAACCAATTGAGCTCTAAAGCATAACTGGCAGTGTCTTGCTTCATATCTGGCAGTGGTATGGCCCCATATCGTCGAGTGGTGTGATCCCGTATTGACAGTAGATAACATATATTGTTCACAACAGGTAAGGTTACCAGATCACAATGTATATGCGTGAACCGTACTTTGGGCACTTGGATGACTTGTGGCACCGTTTTGGTGTGTCTCGTCACTTTGCATTTCTGACATTCTAGACATTGTTTCAACCACTTCTTGACATCTCGCCGTATGCCAGGTCAAAAATAAGTTCTGATTAAAATTTCCACTGAGGCTTCGCCAGATGGATGGCTAATTGAATGGTTAATCTCGAAAATCTTTTGACGGAGTTTTTCAGGTATAAATGGCCGAGGGCCCACGACCGTTATTTCACACTGCAGCAGAGTTCCATCCTAACCAAGTTTTTTCAGGCGTTTGACATCAAATGTACGAAGTGATGGGTCATCTTGCTGTGCTGCTTGCAATTCCTGAATACTTATAGGTGAAGGACACAGGATGGACGCACTTAGTACTGCTGGACGATTCAGGGAGTCTGCAAATACGTTTCCTTATCCTTTGACGTGAGCTACTTCATATTCATACACGTGTATTCGTGTAAGTTGCGAGTTGACATTTTGGGAATATAAATACTCTTTCTTTTCTCTGATCATCGGTAGTAGAGGAAGGTGATCAGTGTGGATCTTGAACTTTCGGCCATCCAGATAGGTGTGGAATTTTAGGATCGACCGGTAGATTGCGAGTTACTCTTTCAATAATGTATCATATCGCGACTCACGAGGCTGTAGTTTTTGCGATAAAAACGCGATAGGTCGGTGTACGCCATTGATGGACTGTTGAAGTACTGTGCCTGTAGCAACGTCGGATGCGTCTGTAATTAATTCAAAAGTTTGAGACCAATCAGGTTAATGAAGCATGGTTGCTTTGCATAAAGCTTTTTTGGCATCCTCGTAAGCCTGCATGTCGTCCACGTTAAGCTGAATCAGCTGTGATATCTTGACAGAACGGCTTTTTCGCACGAGATATTTGTGAAGGTATGCCAGAATCTCGGCAAGGCCAGGTACGAATCGAGAGTAGCAGTTCATCTTGCCCATGAATCCTCGTAACGCTCGAACGGTGGTTGGAGGCTGTAGATATAGAATGGCACGAACCTAAGCAGGTAGAGGTATCATACCTTTCTCGGAAATTTGATGACCGAGGAATTCAATTGATGTTTGTGCAAAGACACATTTGTTGCCATAAAGCCGGAGGCCATAGTCTGCTATTCGTGCGAGTAGAATGTCAATATGCTGCAAATTTTCTGGCATTGAGTTGGAGAATACCAGAATTTCGTCTAAGTAGCGAATTACAAATGGTAGACCATCTAGTATTTCGTCTATAACACGTTAAGACGGAAAGGTATATAATGATTTTTTTGTGTGCTACCTCCGGTAAATCTGAGTGCAGTATAGGAAACGGAGTCTTTTTCCATAGGTACTTGATAGTAGGATTTAATTAGGTCGCGTTTTGAGTACACCGCATGACCGATAGTAGATCTGAGTAGGTCAGCTGGATTTGGCAGGATGTACGAATCAGACAGTGTGCAAGAATTGAGAATACGATAATCCTCGCACACTCTGAATGTTACGGGTTCACTCTTTGGTACGACGACCATAGGCAACGCAAATGTTGAGCTGGATCGTTCACAGATGCCTTGGTGATGTAGCATAGCGAATTCTTATGTTTTTGTGGTGTCAAAGGACGTGCGCTAGGAGAATGAGGAAGTGGCTTTGATAAGATGATACGATGAGCTTTGATGGCACGCTTCCTCTTGAGATCGGGCATAAAGGAGATAGGTTTGAATATCTCTTCATGTCGCTTTAGAACATCGTCTAGTTGTGGTACATGAGGAACTGGAGGAATTAGCTGAATAGATGAGACTGCTTTGGCGCGATTCGTTTGTTTTAGCGCTGATGATAGCAACTGATTGCCATCAGTGCGTATGTCTCGTGTTTTTGGATGTATTGTGAGGTCGAAATATTAAATGAAGTAACATCCAATGATGTTTCTTGCCGTGTTGGCAATGATTAACGGATACTTGAAACATCGTTTTGAGTTGAAGAAAAAGATTATGTGTACTCGTACCCCAAACGCGGCTAGGTTGGAGCCATTGGCGCAGGAAAGACTGCTGGTGTTGACTGAGTGGGTGGGTTCGAAATAATTGTGGCGGAGTAAACTGACATCTGATCCAGTGTCTATGAGAAATAATTCGCCAGAATTTGCGTCACGGATGAGGAAAAATGCTAATAGTGGCAACTGACAATGGAACCAATTACTGGCATTTGGGCGTTTCAAGCATGACTTGATTGCGCTCTACCGCGAAAGCAACGTGCTTCAAGCCATAAGGCGTCGGACGGCCAACAATTTTTGATTGATCAGCCTCTAATGCCGCAGAGGAGGCTGACCCCAGCAGTTTCCCGAACCCTACATCCTGATTTGTCAAAGATGACTGCGCCCATTTGAATATGCAGCCATTTCTGAGGCAATAGCGCGTGGAGTGGCCATAGTTGCGTTGATTCAAACACCACTTCGCCGGTAGCTGTGGAACTGTGGCCCGGCCTCTGGACGTCCACCTCCTGGTGCTGTTTCGAGATGGTGGTCAACACTGGTCACGCCTGCTCTTTATAGTGGACGGCATCGACCGAGGCCGAATCTGGCCTGACGGATAGGCTCTCTAGCAAGCTGATAAGGTGCTCATTGGTGACATTAGTTCGAGCTGATGATGATGTAGATTGAGGCTCAGACTGTCGTGAAGTGATGCAACCTAGTTCTGAAGTAGGTGAGCTGCAGTGGTGTTTCTGCCACCACTTGTCTAGACATGCCGGCAGTATGTCGTCTTTCACTTCGACGGATTCGCGCAGAAACGTGGCCATCTCTTGGAGTGCCGGAGGAAGCTTCTGAATGAATAATCGCATCAAGATTTCCTTCGGTAGATTGAATTCAGAGGCTTTCAGCTCCATCTTCTTCAATAGCTCGGAAGGCGTGCGGCTACCTAACGACATATGGCTCTTCAATTCTGTAAACTTTTCTTTCCGATCTGGTGTAAGGCGCTGATTGACGGCGCGTTGCAGGCTCGGCTATGGCTGCGAACATGTTCTATCAGTATATTGATGCAGGATATCATTCAGTCCGCGTCTGAAAGACATTAGGATTGTCTGCCAAGCCCTCAAAAATATTGAGCCCTCGTCTTTTATATTGGGCATCTTGGCCAATAAAGTAACATCGTCAATCCACTCGTCAAGGTAGTCTGGATCAAATTGGCATAACTTATACTGGGTCCATGTGGTGTGGCTTGTAGCCGGGCTCACCTCTGGGCTTCTTGCATTTCCTAAGCTGAACGTCATCTTGTGTGTTTATGCTGTCGAGTATAGATTGCAGTGTTACATCGTTCTCACCAGACATCGATTGTCTGTCTTCAAGAATTGTGATATCGAGAGGGTGGTTTGCTGTGATTCGTGGCTCAGGATTTCTTTTCTTGTATGCTTTCCCTGCTTCCCTCTTTCCTTGGCATTCATCCGATGTGTTTGGCCTAGTGGAAGAACTAGCGCCTTATTGATATTCTCATAAGCTAGTTGCTGATTAATTCTTTATTGGCCGTGAGTTTGACAAAACAGGGCACCATTTATGAATGAATTTTTGTAGTTATTGTAAGAGGTTTTGCGGGGTAGCTGTCTATTTAGTGATGCTATATCATTCCTATATATGCCTGGTAGCTGATATTGAGATCCGTGATTATGATTAGTATTCGACCTTTTTCCGAAGGGTGATGTGAGAAGGCTAAGTCGAAGCATCATACTTTTATTGAACACAATGTTGCAAAGCAAAATCAAAATAGACTGTTTATCCAAATAGTCCGTGCTCTAGACGATAACAAAATAATATATTGTCAGCACAATTAATTGTTTCGTATAAAAGTAGTCACAATAAACACAATAAATAAATAAAGAGTTTCTCAGGAGAATAGACAATTTTGTGTGAATAAGAAATTATTCAAAATGTATAAATCAAGAATTGTTAATTATTTTTATGTTAATGATTAAAAGAGAAAAGAAGATATAAATCCAGAATGTCTTAGCAGAGTTTTAGAAAGTCGGGAGTGACGTAATACCACATAAAATTTATAATACCTAGCTTTGAGAGTTAAGTCACCTGAATCCAATGCATGTTACCGGCCTATTGCGCGCGGCTGTGTTATATTATTAAACAAAACGCTATAAATTACAATTAAATTTGCACTTCAAGAAATCTCAATTGAGATATTGAAACCTGTAGAAGTTAGAAACAACATCTTTGGTCAAAAACTTTGGCTATCCATTAACTGTGAACTATTTCCTTAGCAATATAGGCGACTACAGATTTTTTTAACAGGTTTCATTCATAAAGAAAGCTTAATTCAAAATGCGACTTTAACAGAAGCAGAATAACATACCAGTTTTGGATGTCATTCTTTAGACCATAGAAATTTGAAAAGCGACATTTTATACAAACCGAGTAGGGTGGTGTCTGTTCTATAGTGATATATTATGAATAATTAGTTTGACCTTCTGTGTAAAGTGATGCGTTATACTCTCTACCTAGAATAACCGAGATACGGTAGTTGGAATATAACTGAAATCTGTGTGGCAGCAGGGTCGCTCAGTGGTTAGAAAACCAATTTCCGAGGCAGACTTCCAAGGTTCGAGCCCTGTCAGCGGCATATTCTGGACAGTAAGTAACGAGATTCCAATAAGGACGAAACCGGTTTACTGGATGAATTGCCTTTCTACACTATACAATACTTAGTTAATACAGACAAATGTATGTACATATTGGGCAAAGTGATTATATCAAGATCGCAGCCATGATGAAAAAGTAATTTTAGAAAAGCCTTTTGGTTTTGGCCTTAAAGCAACAAATGTTGCCTTCGTCATTCTTGATCAACACTATGACTTTAAGCGAGTCCATCTTTCATGAAGAGTAAAATATGCGACACTCAAGTTCAAAGATCAGTAGCTTGCTATTTAGATTAGTTCATATACTGAATTCGGGAGGCATCCACATTTTATATCTCACGGTTACGCAGACACACACAAGCCTCCAATGGATATTTTTTGACTCAATATATTTTCTTTCTCATCCAGGTGATAATGCGATTGTGAAATTTATAACAAATCGTTTTTGAGGTCAGAAAATAAGGTTGAATGCTAAGCGATATATCTTAGATTAAGCCACATTTTACAAGAATAAATTCACCCAGCACATTCAATCTAAGTTGGAACATTTACTAATAACGACAAGATGCCTAGCCATAGTTTACATCAACGTAGTTCAACCTCCTCAGGTTTAATAATTTACTATCGTCTTATCATGATCGTTAGATTTGAGCGAAGGCCGAAGGTACTACCCCTTGACACTGTCAGCGGAAGAAGCCACTAATATTTTAATCTTCGCATGGATAGCTGAGTATGGTGGCCTTAACGAGGTTATCACTGCTAGAGGTAAATTTTCTTTTCGATCTTGTTAGAATTATCTTGCGAATCATAGTATTACATTTACTACAAACCCTAACATAACTCCTACAAACGGAAGTAAGTGTAGACTTAATTCATATAGAACGCAAAGATGCTTAGCATGTTTGTCCTTTTTCCTCTTAGTTATGCTGTCTCATAAACGCTAAACCATTCTTACATCTACGCTAAAGCTCTTATATAACATGGGTCTTACAGCTGTCTTGTTTGCTTCTAATACAGGATAATTAAAAAACTGAAACTTCTCGTGTTAGAATTTAATCTAGTTATAATTCATCTCAGTAGAAGAAATATTTTTCACATTTACTCCTCGTTCGTACGAACTCAAAAGTTGCAGAAAAATAATTGTTGGTAACATGGCGAGAAAAGTGGTGATATTTTGTAGTTTCATTGAATTTCGTTGAATGACACTAAGCCATTAAGGAACTACGAAAACAGAAATTGATTTTAATCAACAACGTGGTCCATTTAATTTATTGATTGCAAAACTGCAATACATTTTCTACACAACACAATCTATCTTGCTAGAAAAAACACTCACTATCGCCTACCCGTCTTGCACTCTATGGACGCTTGTTGTTTTCAAACGGTCTTTTACAAATTTTACTTCAATCAAGGTTACGATTTTGAAAAAACACCAGACCCACTAAATACATAAATTGTCAGTATAAACTAAGTATTGCACAATGTAGAAAAGGCAATTCATCAAATTTCGTTCTTATTGGGAACACATCACGCAATTTCGAGAACTCTCCGCGGACCGGGCTTGAAACTGGGCACGTCTGCTTCGGAATCTGGTTCTCTATCAACTGAGTCACTCTGTTTCACACTACGCACAAATTTCAGTTATGTATCATTTTATTATCTTCGTTATCTTCTACTTTGTGTGGAGCCTATATCGCATCCCTATAACCAGCCTCAATCTGTCATTATAGTACAAACACCATACTAGTTGGGGAAGTGGTATTGAATTGAATATTTATATAATTAAGCTAAATTTTTTTTGCGTTCCACACAGTATATAAGGAGATCCCATTATGGACGAAACCGGTATACTAAATGTATTGCTTATTCTACTATATAACATACTTAGTTTATACTAAAAAAGATATGTACATAATGGATGAGGTGCATATCAAGATCATAATCTTCATTAAAGTAATTATTATCAGCGTCCTTACGGCCAATGTTTGTTTAATTATATAAATGTTGATTTCAATACCACTTCTCTATGTAGCTTTTGCCTGTTTTATAATGAAATAAGTGGGCTAATTAGTTGGAAATTCAGGTTTGAAGGAATGCGATATAGGCTTATCTAAAGGAAAGTCTAACCAAGTAACTTAAATTAATATATAACTGAAAATTGTGTGCAGTCTGCGACAGGGTGGCATAGTGTTTAGAGCTTCAGATTCTGTAGCAAATGTGCCCAATTTCGAGCCTGTCCGCAGCAAATTTCGGACAGTACTTAATGGGTTCAAAATAATGAAGAAACTGGTCTACTGGATGAATTTCCTTTTCTATACTGTACAATTCGTAGTTTAAACTGAAAAACGTATTTACTTAATGGGTCACGTGTTTATATCAAGATCGTAAATTGAATTATAGTAATAACTATCACTGTTCGGCATAAAAGTTTTGCTAGTACAGGGTCAACTATCTTGAAGTCCATGCCCCATTACTGTTTATGTCTTGCTGTCTTGCTTATGTAAGACATTGTGGTTTGATGTCTTATCAAGTAATTTGTTTTTAATGGACGTCAATCATTTCATTAGAAGAAAAAGATGCGGTAAACGCTATGTTAATAGCCACGAAGATTTCTGCGGAGTCTATGAGTTGTATCACGAAGAGGCTGACTTTAATAAGAGTATCGATGGAAGTGATCACGGTTGTCGATAATGTATAGGTGAAGAGCAGCAGCAAGAGTAGGCGTGACTCAGATGACTCATGGCAATCAGAAAAAGTAAAACATCGTGTGAAATGATGGTGCTTAGTCATCGGGCATTTAAATAACCGAGACAAAGAGAGTAGCCATAATTCGATAATGAATTTGTAGCGTAGCAAATTCATAACGCTTATATAAATGTCAATGCATAGCAAGAGTAGTGCCCACGCAGAGCGCTGTGAAAATTTACAGCAAACAGGGATGTAAGGTATTACTTTTTTAGTTTTTTAGAATTTCGGTATAAAAATGCTAAAGCAAATTTCGTGAAAAGCGGATGTCTGAAAATCCTCAAAGCCTCTCTTTCGATTTTATGTTACCTTGTTAGTGATCTTTGTGTAGATGTACATTAACCAGTATATTAGTAGAAGCAGAATGTGGCCTATCGTCAGTAAATGAAATTATTCGTTGCATTTGAGTTAAATTACAAAATATTGGAGATTTAATTTGACCCTCTTTACTGCTTTCTTCTTTGATAAATATGCGAAAGGAAAGACAAAATCTGCATGCAAGATGTGATTGTTACTGTAAGGTACAGTTCAAAACCAGTTAAGCAGTGATCAATGAGCTGACTATATGTTCCGAAAAATGTATCGTAATTTGTTAATGCTAGGCTGGTGCATACCAATTAATTGCTTCATTTATGACATTATACAAAATTAACAAGAGAGAATATAATATATGAATCATATGAATTCATATTAGCTGATCACATGTCATGTGAAATGGTGCTGAATTGATGCACGAAGAACGAAAATATTATACATAGCAAAAGGAACAATGAAAGGTAAAAAATCCATCTACTTATTGTAATGTAAAATAAGTAATGAAATTTTAACACGCTGGGCATGACTCTTATGTAAATTGTTGTGTATTGCCAGGATTAAACAGTTCGACAAAAGGTTTCAACTTGTTTATACGTAGTGTAGTGCGTGATACAACGTGAATGATAATGAAAACTTTCGATTGTCTAAGTATTTGTTGGCAAGGACTGTGATAATATATTTTAACGCAAGTAAGTTTCTGCTGCTGTGGATCTGCGGATGAACAAAGAATGGATGTAGAACTTGTGCCAGACGTTGTGGTTATATATTACTTAGATGAAGTCGAAAGCTAAACACTTATACTTCAGGGTTTCAATTTTTGTATTAATGGTGAAAACTGAGAAACATATGCTCTTGTCTTGCAAATACTATGGTGCAGAAGTTTGAATAGATTTACATATATAGGAACGTATTTCATGGAGTACTAAAGATAATTCCTCGACGCCGGTGCAATTATTGAAGGAGGTTTCTTAACCGGCCATGACTACCATATGCATTCTTTCAAACATGCCATTGAAATATTGTTTGTATGCGGTGGTTTATCGTAAAGTGCATCCCATGATGAGTAAGTAGATCACAAACGATCGGAAGAGCAAAGTTTATCTCTATTTGTATTAATTTCGTTAGGAACACCATAATGAGCTATCAGTGCATCGATGAAAAATTGTTTAATTCATTATCTGATATGGAGCCAAAGGACAGTGCGTTAGGCCGTCGCATATATTTGTTGAAAATGGGTAGAAGATAGTGAAAACCTTGAACCTTAATAAGAATATCTATGTTAATGTGAACAATGGCCAGACATGACGTCGTTGTTAGTAAACAGTCCAACCTAGACTGAGTAAGCCGAGTGAAATTAAACTTTTAGCACATAGTACATTCAGAGAAATATCGCATAGTGCTCTGCCTATGTTTATGGCCTCAATAACGGTATATTCTACTTTTGACAGTCGCATTACTACCCGGGTAGGAAAAGGAGTAAACTGGGTCACTTTTACGAGTGTAATCCTATACCTAAAACAGAAATACGTCTTAATGCTCGGACAAATAACACAAGTAAATAAATTTCACAAAGAGGGAGTACATAGAGAACCCAAAGAATAGCGACTCAATAAATAAATTATATTAATGAAGCCAGACAAAGGCTTAGGTATCGTTCATATGAATAACAATGCTAATTTAAATTAATTGAAATTTATTCTTGATAAAGACTAGAAATTCAAATCATGCCAAGTAAATAAATAAAAATACTGAGAATTTAATATGGCCTGCGATCAACAATTTGTGTGACACAATAAATCAATGAATAGACTATACAAATAATAATTAAATCGTTAACACCATTTCGCGTCAAACTATTAAAAACATTGGGCCCACGATCGGTCATACCTTGAAGTCATCTAAAAATTTTCCTCAAAAAATGTATTAAAGATATTTTATTCGACTTCAATGGTCAATATTTCACGCAAGCCGATGAAGTGGCAATGGGCAGTCCGTTAGTAAGTCTGTTAGCTGATGCCTGCATTTTCTATCTGGAAAGATCAAAACTAGAATCATTTATTAAAAGAAAATTGCCATACATACCTGAGGTATATTGATGAAAGTTTCATGACCATAGATAAAATTATTTAAAAATATGAACTTTTTAAAGAATTTAGCAAAATTGAATATCAAATTCAGTTTCTTGAGTGAGCGAAAGCAGTAAGTCTAATGTACAGTCTCTTTTTGACAGGTAATGGTGTAGGGGTACTCTTTGCTCGCTTTCTCGTTCCTGACTTTGTACCCCTACTACTTCTCAATGGTTGCTAGTACCCGAGCATCCAATCAGTCTGTTCCTTTTCAGATGGTTAATATTAGAAGGCCGAAGAAAGGTTTCACGTATATATTCCACACAATGTAGCACATATAAATATAAAGTGATTTATGTCTATAAAGCGAAATGTTTAGCACAAATGTCTGGATTGGCATGAATATAGTCATATGATTGAAAATACATGACAATATGAACATAGTAAGATGATTTATGTTTATAGAGGAAAATGTTTTACACACAAACAGTTATTCTTACACAAATGTCTGGATTGAATTGTATTTTTATTATCGATTTAAAACATATGAAGATATATAAAAGGTCATCGTTAAAAGCAATCACTAAAATGAAGGGGTAAACAACATAAATACTTCACTGACCAAAAACGCACGAATATTTAGTTCAATGAGATTCTTTTAAGCTATTGCTCTCTGAAATTTGGAATGGCACAGTCATCTGATAACAGTAAAATTGTTAATAATCCAGCTACAAGAAATAAATTCATTATGTCTCGATAGTCCACCGCATTTTTCATTCGGTTCCCGCGCGGTTCTGTCTATTTTATAAAAACCCTATTTATTACAAATAAAATTGCAGTTCAAGAAATATCGATTAAAACTGCTTGAGACTAACAGAGATTGTTTCTAAAATTACAGTTAAGAGAAATATCGTTTAAGGACAGAGTTATAATATTTGACCTTAAAAAGCACAACGTTTGTAAAAATCGACCTTCGTTGGGTTGTAACACGGAGCCGCGTGTTACATACACCCCCCCGACAGTGAAAATTAGTACACAATGAAGGGGGCTAACCTTATAGGAAGTGTTATTGCTCTGCCGTACCTTGTAACTATTGACTTTGGCTCTGTCATCACTGATTCTGGTTCTTCTATATCTCGCGGCGGCGTGTCGGCTTCAACTGGCTCGGTTGTTGATGGGATGTCGGTGGGCCATCCGTTGTCAGCACGACTGTCTGGGGCTGGTGTTATCGTTTCTTCACCTCCTGATAGGTCTACATCGCGAAACAGCGGGTCATCTGGATCAACGTCGGCTGGGGATAGTCTGTGCTTGGAGACCGCTTCAGCTTTGCCATTAATCTCCAGAATGATGTAATTCTGACGTCGATCTAACACACGATAAGGACCGCGCTTCGGTTTGGCTAAAATCCTGTTATCCATATCGTTGTTGATGAAGAACCATTTGCAGCTATCAAAATCTTTGCGTTTATAGATTGGGCCATGTTGCTGACGTGTAGGACAGATCGGCCGATTCTGAGCGTTATACTGTAGAAAACTGCGAAGTGGAAACAGAAATGTCGGATCATTCATCGTTAATGCAGTTTCAGAGCGTGATCGGACTAGTTCGCCAGGAAGCCGTAGACATTCGCCAAATACCATTTCAGCGGAGCTACATTTGATCGGCTCACGAGGTCTTGTACGCATTGATAGGAGTACTTTCGGTAGAGCCGCAAGCCAATTTTCTTCTGGGCTAGCCTTGAGCGCCGCTTTCAGTTCTCGGTGTGGCCTTTCGACGAATCCATTTGCTCTCGGGTTGCGAGCCGCGGTCACGGAGTGTTTGACACCGTAGTATTGCAGTAGGGCTGCGAACTCTTCTCCGAGGAATTGTGCGCCACGATCGGTTGTCACTTCAGCCGGAGCACCGAACCGAGCGAACCAATTGAGCTCTAGAGCATAACTGACAGTTTCTTGCTTCATGTCTGGAAGTGGTATGGCCTCATACCATCGAGTGGTGCGGTCCCGTATTGACAGTAGATATCGCATGTTGTTCACGGCAGGTAAGGTTACCAGGTCAACGTGTATGTGTGTAAATCGGACTTTGGGCACTTGAATGACTTGTGGCGCCGTTTTAGTGTGTCTCGTCACTTTGCATTTCTGACATTCTAGGCATTGTTTTGACCACATCTTGATATCTCGTCGCATGCCAGGCCAAAAATACGTTCTGGATAGAATTTCTACTGATGCTTCGCCAGATGGGTGGCTCAATGAATGGTAGACTTCGAAGATCTTGTGACGGAGTTTTTCAGGTATAAACGGCCGAGGGCCCACGTCAGTTATTTCGCACTGCAGTAGGGTTCCGTCGTAATCAAGTGATTTCAGTCGATTGACATCAAATGTCCGAAGTGATATATCATCTTGCTGAGCTGCTTGCAATTCCTGAATGCTTATAGGTGAAGGATACAGTATTGAGGCACAAAGATCTGCCGGACGGCTTAGGGAGTCTGCGACCACATTTTCTGATCCTTTAACATGAGTGACTTCATAATCATACTCGTGTATTCGTGTAAGTTGCGAGTTGACACGTCGTGAATATAAATATTCTTTCTTTCCTCTCAGCATCGGAAGTAGCGGAAGATGGTCAGTGTAGATCTTGAACTTTCGGCCATCCAGATAGGTATGGAAGTGTAGGATCGACCGGTAGATTGCAAGTAATTCTTTTCCTAACGTATCATATCGCGTCTCGCGAGGTTGTAGTTTTTGCGAATAGAAAGCGATAGGCTGGTGTATTCCATTGATGGATTGTTGAAGTACTGCGCCTATGGCAACGTCGGATGCGTCAGTTCTCAATTCAAAAGGTTGAGACCAATCCGGGGAATGTAGCATGGTCGCTTCGCATAGGGCCCTTTTGGCATCCTCGTGAGCCTGCATGTCGTCCACATTGAGCTGAATCGGTTGTGATTTCTTGACGAAACGGCTTTCTGGCACGAGATATTTGTGAAGAGGTGCCAGAATCTTGGCAAGGCCGGGTACAAAACGAGAATAGTAGTTCATCTTGCCCAAGAATCGTCGTAATGCTCGAACAGTGGTTGGAGGCTGAAGATCTTGAATAGCACGAACCTTAGTAGGTATAGGTGTCATGCCTTCTTGGGAAATTTGATGACCAAGGAATTCAATTGATTTCTGTGCAAAGACGCATTTGTTGCCATGAAGTCGGAGACCATAGTCTGCTAGACGTGTGAGCAGGATCTCAATATGTTGTATATGTTCTGTCATTGAGTTGGAGAATACCAGGATGTCGTCTAGATATGGAATTACAAATGGTAGACCATCTAATATTTCATCCATAACGCGTTGGAATGTTTGTGAGGCATTCTTGAGGCCGAAAGGCATATAGTGATATTCGTGTGTGCCACCTCCGGTGAATCTGAGTGCAGTATATGCTATTGAGTCTTTGTCCATTGGTACTTGATAGTATGCTTTTACCAAGTCAAGTTTGGAATACACAGCATGACCGATAGCAGATCTGAGTAGGTCGGCGGGATTTGGTAGGATATACGAATCAGACTGTGTGCAGGAATTGAGAATACGATAATCCCCACACACTCTGAATGTTTCTGGTTCACTCTTTGGTACTACTACCACAGGCGACGCAAAAGGTGAGCTAGATCGTTTACAGATGCCTTGTTGACGTAGCATGGCGAATTCTTGCTCGGCAGCCTTATGTTTGTGTGGTGCCAATGGACGTGCTCGTGGAGGATGAGGAAGTGGTTTGGATAAGATGATACGATGAGCTGTGATGGCACGTTTCCTCTTGAGATCGGGCATGAAGGAAATAGGTTTGAAAATTTCTTCATGACGTTTCAGAGCATCGTCCAGTTGCGGTACATGAGGAACTGGAGGAATAAGCTGTATGGATGAGACTGCTTTGGCGCGAGTCGTATGTTTTAGCGCTGATGTAAGCAACTGATTGTCTGCAGTGCGTATCTCTCGCGTTCTTGGACGGATGGTCAGGTCGAAATGTTCGAGGAAGTCTCGTCCAATGATGTTTCGTGTCGTTTTGGCGATGATGAACGGATAATTGAAACATCTTTTTGAGTTGGAGAACGAGATTGTGTGTACTCGTACCCCAAACGTCGCTATGTTGGAGCCGTTGGCGCAAGTCAGACTGCTGGTGTCGACTGGGTGGGTGGTTTCGAAATAATTGTAGCGTAGTAAGCTTACATCTGATCCAGTGTCAATTAGAAATAATTCGCCAGAGATTGTATCACGGATGAGAAAAGATGTTGATCGTGGCAACTGACGATGTGATTGATTGTTGGTATTTGGGCGTTTGAAGCATGACTTGACTGGAGCTGTCGCTGTAAATACAATAGTTTGATTGTGTTCTACCGCGAAAGCAACGTGCTTCGAGCCATCAGATGTGGAGCGGCTAACAATCTTGGGGTGCTCAGTCTCTACTGCCGCCGCGGAGGCTGAGCCCTCCAGTTTTCCGAGCTTTCTATGGGCGTATCCTCCTGAATAGTTGAGCGTGACCGCGCCCATATGAACGTCGCGTCTGTGCGCGGGAAGGTGCAGCCGTTTCCGAGGCAGTAACGTGTGGAGTGGCCATAGCTGCGATGATTCGGACACCACTCCGCTGGTAACTGTGGCACTGTGGTTCGGTCTCTCGACGTCGACCTCCTGGCGCTATTCCGGGTCGGTGGATGACGGTGGTCACGCCTGCTTTGGTCGCGTCTGTTTTGGATGGCATCGACTGAGGCCAAATTTGGCCTTATGGTGAGGTTCTCGAGTAGGCTGATGAGGCGTTCATTCGTGACATTTGTTCCGGCTGATGATGTGGTGGGTTGTGATTCGAACATTCTTGGGGTGATGTGGACTTTCTCTTGGGCCGGTAGGCTGTGGTGGTGTTTCTTCCACCACTTGTCTAGACGTGCCGGCAGAACGTCATCCTGTACTTCGAGGGATTCGCGCAAGAACGTGGCCATCTCTTGTAGTGCCGGTGGGAGATTCTGTATAAACAGTCGCATTACGACTTCCTTGGGCAGTTTGAATTCTAAGGCTTTGTGCTCCATTTCCCTAAATAGCTCAGAAGGCGTGCGGCTACCTAGGGACATCTGGCTCATTAATTCTGTAAGCCTGTCTTCTCGATCTGGTGTCAAACGTTGCTTGACGGCGCGTTGCAGGCTCTGCCATGGCTGTGCACATGTGCCCTCAGTGTATTGATGCAGTATATCTTTGAGTCCGTGTCTGAAAGATATTGGAATCGTCTCCCAAGCCCTCAGAAATATTGAGCCCTCGTCTGTTATGTTGGACACCTTGGCCAGTAAAGTGACATCGTCGACCCACGCATCAAGGTATTCTGGATCAAATTGACATATTTTATACTGTGTCCATGTGGTGATGCGGTTTGTTGCTGGGCTCACCATCGGGCTTCCTGTATTTCCTGAACTGGCCCTCATCTTAAGTGTATGAGTGTTGTCGAGAACTGAGGGCAGTGTAACATCGTCCTCATCCGCCATCGTGCAGCTGTCTTCGAGCATTATAATCCCGAGAGGGTGTTTTTCTGTGATATGTGTCTTAGAGTTAGCTTATCTTGTAGTAGTCATCCAAATTGCTTGAATTTCTTAACTCTAGATATTTGTTAATTCTTTGCTGGCTGTGATTTCGACGTACCGGGGCACCATTATGTAGGGGTACTTTTTGCTCTCGCTTTCTCGTTCCTGACTTTGTACCCCTACTACTTCTCAATGGTTGCTATTATTAATACCCGAGCATCCAATCAGTCTGTTCCTTTTCAGATGGTTAATATTAGAAGGCCGAAGAAAGGTTTCACGTATATATTCCACACAATGTAGCACATATAAATATAAAGTGATTTATGTCTATAAAGCGAAATGTTTAGCACAAATGTCTGGATTGGCATGAATATAGTCATATGATTGAAAATACATGACAATATGAACATAGTAAGATGATTTATGTTTATAGAGGAAAATGTTTTACACACAAACAGTTATTCTTACACAAATGTCTGGATTGAATTGTATTTTTATTATCGATTTAAAACATATGAAGATATATAAAAGGTCATCGTTAAAAGCAATCACTAAAATGAAGGGGTAAACAACATAAATACTTCACTGACCAAAAACGCACGAATATTTAGTTCAATGAGATTCTTTTAAGCTATTGCTCTCTGAAATTTGGAATGGCACAGTCATCTGATAACAGTAAAATTGTTAATAATCCAGCTACAAGAAATAAATTCATTATGTCTCGATAGTCCACCGCATTTTTCATTCGGTTCCCGCGCGGTTCTGTCTATTTTATAAAAACCCTATTTATTACAAATAAAATTGCAGTTCAAGAAATATCGATTAAAACTGCTTGAGACTAACAGAGATTGTTTCTAAAATTACAGTTAAGAGAAATATCGTTTAAGGACAGAGTTATAATATTTGACCTTAAAAAGCACAACGTTTGTAAAAATCGACCTTCGTTGGGTTGTAACACGGAGCCGCGTGTTACAATGGAATTGTAAAAAAATTATATTATTTCGAAATACGACATGGACAGGGCAGTACATCAGTTACATCAGCACTTTCCTAATTTCACAAAAGACAAATTTGTTAGACTGTAGGGGTACTTTTCGCTGTTGCTATCTCGTTCCTGATTTTGTACCCCTACTACTTATCAATGGTTGCTATTATTACTACCCGAGCATTCAATCAGTCTGTTCCTTTTCAGATGGTTAATATTAGAAGGCCGAAGAAAGGTTTCATGTATATATTACACCAATGTAGCACATAAATATAATTCACTGTTAATCTGGATTGAAGGAGTTGGATGGCAATAATACAGATTTTTTTAATGTAAAATTATATCTTAAACACTAATCTCAGTTAGTCAAAATTGAATATATGTTTGTCAGCTGTAAAAATGGTTTTTATGCAAAAATATGATTTAAATGTCATTCACAATTAAGCTAAATTGTCCGTCTTCTAGACGGCAAAAATAAAAGTGATTTAAGTTTATCATAGAAAATTGTTTTATGCTCAATCAGTTATTCGCGTACAAAGGTCTGAATTGCTCAACATTTATGCCATCGATTTAAAACAAATGATACATGGAAAAAGTCATCGTTAAAGGTTATCACTATAAAAAGAATGTAAATCGTTTAAGGACTTCAATGACACAACTCACAAGTGTTAAGATCACCGTTTGTAACGATTCTATCTCAGTACATGATATTAATATATTGTTCTCTGAAGTTCGGATAATCCAAAATTGTAAACTAATTGGAATAAGTTCACTATGACACAATAGTCCACCGCGTGTTTTTTTCGTTCCCAGCGCGGTTCTGTTCTTTTTATAAAAACACTATTAATTACACATAAAGTTTCAGTTTAAGAAATATCGGTTAAAACTGCTTGAGACTAGAAAGGATTGTTCCTAAAATCACAGCTAAGGGAAATATTGTTTAAGGACAGAGTTAGAATATTTGACCTTAAAGAGCACAGCGTTTGTAAAAATTGACCTTCGTTGGGTTGTAACACGGAGCCGCGTGTTACAAGACAATTTATCCGACAGATTAAAGAAAAAAATTTTCTGATGAATTTTATTGTCAAGAAATGGCATTGCTCAAAATAATTGAATTAGTGAAAAGGTTACATTGAAAATTTCATTGTAAAAAACATGAAACATAAACGTGGAAAACAATTTAATACATGCATTTAAAGAGGATACAAATCAGAAATATAACTCGAAAAATTGGAAAAGAAGTGACTAGTCGGTTTTATTATACACAATTGATGTTTGTTTGAACTACAAAGAACCTGCTTAACTTTAATTTAAAGAATAAGCTCCTCGCAATGGAACAATCGAAAATTGCGTATTTATCCAAATGCCATAGCTGCGCAGTGTGCCGAAAACCAAGGAAACGATCTCTAGAATCATTTAAATTAATCACTGCTGTCATTGGAGAGAAAGTTTATGAAATAGCTGAACACATTGTTTATGAAAATTCCACCCTAAATCAGGCGGATTTCCGTATGTCCTTCAAAGATATATTCGAAAAATAATTACACACAACTGAGTCTGTATTTTGCAATATACTTAATCCTTAGCTAAATAAATAAAAGTAGTACGTACATGCTTTAAATATAAGCTGGCAATTGTTTGTGCGTGTGTTTGTACGCGTGTTTCCCAGCATGTACGTTACTCGGTTCCAGTTTGACGTGTATTATGTGCGTTCAATGAAACTTTATCTCCCTTGCATAAAAAAGGGTCTGATTAAATTACTAGATTTTATAGTCGAATTGAGTTCTGGCGAAAAGAAAATGGCCTCTTCAAACTGTCTTTTTTACGTATCTGCTTTATAATTAATGTTAACTTCCGCACATCTTTTTATTTCTTAATTAAAATCACAAATGCATAGTAATGGCTGAACAAAAAATTATTCTAAAGTCAAATACATTTCTCTCGAGGCTGATTGACAAAATTGGCTTTTGTTGCTGCATATATATTAGGCAGACACTCTCAGAGTCTGCATACTAACTAAGTAACATGGCGAACGACTAATCTTTGTAGCAGAGTTAACGGTTAAAATTATTTCGACGGCGTCTTGTAAATTTAAGCGCGATGCACGTCCTACTCAGCTTATTCTATGCTGCTCGCTACCTGCAATTGCTATCGCCTTTGTGCTGTAGTTACTATCTACTCCTGCTTTCTTACTTGCGTATACGCAGGCTGTGCTATTATCTCACCCAGCTATCAGTCCCATCAAGCTTCTTGTTGTTATGCAGCAAGACAAACGTATTCAATTAATTTATTAATAGGAACACCATTCAATCGATCAGATCTGGCCTCCAGTGTCTAGGAGTACTTCTAGACACTGCAACATTACCAAACTTTCTCGGAATTTGCCCGAAAACGCAATTCCTGCCCTGATATGAGCCACCAGCTGTAACTGTCTCTCATTATCTGCAGCCTTGTTTTCTATTTTTGTAACGTCGCCGTGGCGTTTATAAATTGGTGACAGCGCCAGAAATCTGAGAACAGAAATGTTTTATTATAAATTTTATGGTATCACAACATTTTTGCAAAACTATAAATAAAGTTGTCTTTCCTTTTTTATTATTATCCCAGGGAATTATATTAAAACCGACGGTATCACACGAAACCATACTATTCTTCACCCTATTTGTGAATATTTTTTAGTCCAGGTCTTTCGGGTTTTATTTTTTGTGTTTAACCAGGGAAGCATATTTTCTTTTTGGGTATTCGCTTTTCAAAATGTTTCTCTCCTACGTACAAACTGTGCCAAATTGTCTAAGCAGATTTGATTCTGATTTTGTGAAAGCAGATTTCGTCAGTTTTCTGTGATCAAATTGCTCAAAACTATTTACGTTCGTGTCAAACTGTAGAAGTAGATTTTGATAGTGGTTCAGATTTTGTGGAAGATGATCTCGTCAGTTATCTCTGGTTATATTGCTCAAAACATTAATCTAACTTCTTTGCGTTCGTGTCAAACTGTGGAAGCAAATTTTAATAAGCGCATAGTAAATATTTTGGAATTTTTACAGGAAACCTATTTTTGAAAATTTTTTCTATATATATTTAAGTTCCTTTAGGCATTTTAATGTCCATTAAATCACTTTAAAATATGAATAATCTGAATTATATCTCATATCTGATGACTATGTGCTAACCACTTTGGATATTTGTTTAAAATCCTTGAAAGAATCGTTATAAACGGAATATATGTTAATAGAATCACGAATCAACGCCGTCTAAATCAGGATATAAGGCAATCGAGACCACATTCGTTATTCAGTCGATATTCTCCGAAAGGTTGGTGTTTTAATCACCAAAAGTATTTTTATTATTGTCGAAATTGCCTACAGCGTTCGGAGAACTTACCAAACGGATGCTAGTTTCATTCCTTAGATGTCCACAATGAACAACAAGGCAGTTTCTGTTCTTCACGTACAATTTTTCAAACACATACTGCTGCAGATTATGTTGACTCTTTTCGTCCACAAATAATATGCCACATTGACAGGAAAATTGACAATGCCATTCGCGGTGACCAGCCTACTTTTTGTATGACCCAGCCAAACAACCCAACGAACTTCTGCATCTTCTCGATTTCAGAACTGGCGAAGAATTCATCGTAGACACAGGTGCAGCAGTTTCAGTTCTCATAGGTGATTTCATGGCGGAGATGTCTCTAGGCGTTTTACTCGCAAAAGCTACAGGGGAGACCATACCTACTTATGGTTACCGGCATCGCACACTCAACATAGGTTTACGACGTGAATTTACTCACAACTTCATCGTCGCCAAGGTCTTACACAACACAGTAGGTCATTATTTCCTGTTGAAATACGGGCTCATTGTTTATCTTGTCATTCAAGAGATCATTGATCCCTCCACCGGACTTGAGCAAAGTTTTTGGATACTTGCCTACGAGCGTTTGGAGTAACAGGTCATTCAGCCAACCCCAATCCATTATTTAGCAGAGATATCAGCAGCTTTTTGATAGCACAAGTCGCTGTCTGATCTCAGCAAGTCCAAGCTACAAGTCTCAATCATGATGCACCATTTCTTTACAGCAAAACTACTTTTTGCACACAAACAGTTTACTGTTAGCCTCAGCTAAGTCGAAAGCGGCAAAGAGGAATTTTCAAGTCTATTGGAAGAGAGAATCATGAGACAATCGAAAAGTTGATGAGCACCACTACTTCACTTAGTCTCCAAATCAAACGCTTCGTACAGAGCATGTGAATACTATCGAAAGATAAATTCGGTGACCAAATACGACGCTTATCCTATTCCCAATATTAAAACACCTTACTTCAAAAACTGAGCGATAGCAATTTCTTCTCAGTGGTTGACCTCAGACAAGCCGGCCATCACATCCCAGTAGCACCAGAAATTTTTAAAAAAACTGAGGTCATCACCTCATTTTGTCTTTCCGAATAGCTCTACATGCATTTTTTCTCAAGTATGCTACTCAGACATTTCAAAGAGTTATGGACAACGTATTTTGCGAAGACGCATCTTACTGTATGTCATATCTCGATAGCATAATTGTTTTCCATCTAGACCTAGAATCTCATGCCAAGTATTTACGAAATTTCCTCTCACACTTATACAACCACGGACTGACTACCAACTGTAACAAGGCGCAGATTGGAACTAGATCCGTGGATTTCCTGGGACATCGCATTACGCAACAAGTATACAATCTTTGCTGTCGAAGACAAATTCAATCAAGTATATCAAGTCACCAAAACTGTAAATGAGCTGCAGAAAATTTTGAGAGTGCTTAATTATTATCGCAAATTCCTTCCCGGCCTATCAAGACAACTTTATCAGTTGTGTAGGCATCTGCGGAATCAAACTTCATCATTTCTTGGTTACCTGAAGACGAGAAATTACTCTGTCTCGCTATTATCTCGTTAGCAAATGATACAATTAAAACGCATCCAGATTTCTATGGACCATGTCTACTCACAGCAGATGCTTCTGAGTTTGCTATTCAAGCCACTTTGAAGCAAGAGATCGACGGAATTCGAAATCCTTTCAGATTTCAAATGCGTACTCTCCAACCAGTAGAAACGATACATGACAGTTATTATAATCAAGGTTGCGCCCTAGCTAGAAACACCCGCCCATTAATTACTAACATATGTCATTTTAAACTAAGAATTGTTTAGTGCAGAAAAGGCAATTCATCCAGTAGACCGGTTTCGGCATTATTGCGAACTCATCATGTACTGGCCAGAATTTGCCATGGACAGGACTCGAACCTGGACACGTCTGCTTCGGAATCTGATGCTCTAACCAATGAGCCACCCTGCCGCACACTACACTACACACAATTTTCAGTTATATACTAACGAATGTAACTTCATTAGACTATGTTTCTTTTAGGTGGAGCTCATATGGCATCCATTTAGACGCAAAATTTCAACTGACCATCCCAAATCTGTCATTACTGAACAGACAACACACTACATTGGGAAGTGGTATTGAAATGAACATTTATATAATTAAACGACAATTGGTTGCGCGGGCGGTGATAACAATCATTATAATCAAGGTTGCGATCTTGATATAAGCACCTGACCCATAAATTAATTACATATGTCAGTATAAACTAAGAATTGTATAGTGTAGAAAAGGCAATTCATCCAGTAGACCGGTTTCGTCCTTATTGGGAACTCATCATGTACTGGCCAGAATTTGCCGCGGACAGGGCTCGAACCTGGGCACGTCTGCTTCGGAATCTGGTGCTCTAACCACTGAGCCACCATGCCGCACACTACGCTACACACAATTTTCAGTTATATACTAACTAGTGTAACTTGGTTAGTCTATTTTTCCTTTAGGTGGAGCTCATATGGCATCCATTTAGACCCAAAAATCCAACTAACTATCCTAAATCTGTTAGTACTGAATAGACACCACACTACATGTTGAAGTGGTATTGAAATGATATTTATTTAAATAAATGATCAGTGGATGCGCAGGCGGTGATAACACTTATTATAATCAAGGTTGCGGTCTTGATATAAGCACCTGACCCATTAATTACTTACATATGTCAGTATAAACTAAGAATTGTATAGTGTAGAAAAGGCAATTCATCCAGTAGACCGGTTTCGTCCTTATTGGGAACTCATCATGTACTGGCCAGAATTTGCCGCGGACAGGGCTCGAACCTGGGCACGTCTGCTTCGGAATCTGGTGCTCTAACCACTGAGCCACCCTGCCGCACACTACACTGCACACAATTTTCAGTTATATACTAACTAATGTAACTTGGTTAGTCTATTTTTCCTTTAGGTGGAGCTCATATGGCATTCATTTAGACCCAAAGTTCCAACTAACCATTCCAAATCTGTCATTACTGAACAGACACTTACACTACATGGGGAAGTGGTATTGAAATGAAAATTTATATCATTGAAACGACCATTGGTTGCGCGGGCGGTGATAACAATTATTATAATCAAGGTTGCGGTCTTGATATAAGCACCTGACCCATCAATTACTTACATATGTCAGTATAAACTAAGAATTGTGTAGTGTAGAAAAGGCAATTCATCCAGTAGACCGGTTTCGTCCTTATTGGGATTTAATCATGTAATGGCAAGTATTTGCCGCGGACAAGGCTCAAACCTGGGCATATCTGCTTCGGAATAATATACATTTAATTATTTATTATAAAATTATTATTAATTAATTATAATAATTGTCATTCCTGCCCGCGCAACCAACGGTCTTTAATTATATAAATGTTCATTTCAATACCACTTTCCCCATGTATTGTGGTTTTTATTGATTAATGACAGATTTGGGATGGTTAGTTGGAACTTTAGGTCTAAATGGATGCCATATGAGCTCCACCTAACGGAAAAATAGACTAACCAAGTTACATTAGTTAGTATATAACTGAAAATTGTGTGTAGTGTAGTGTGCGGCAGGATGGCTCAGTGGTTAGAGCACCAGATTCCGAAGCAGACGTGCCCAGGTTCGAGCCCTGTCCGCGGCAAATTCTGGCCAGTACATGATGAGTTCCCAATAAGGACGAAACCGGTCTACTGGATGAATTGCCTTTTCTACACTATACAATTCTTAGTTTATACTGACATATGTAAGTAATTAATGGGTCAGGTGCTTATATCAAGGTCGCAACCTTGATTATAGTAATTGTTATCACTTCCTGCGCAACCAATGTTCCTTTTATTATATAAGATATGAAAGTTCCGGTCGAAAACTCGTCACTATCCACAACGCGGTGCGCCTCTTCAGCAGAATAATTGGCAGCAGCAGACTTGTTATTTTCACAGATCAGGCACTATTACTTAACGCACTACGAAACGCGACTTCAACTATCGCCAAGTCCCTGCCAGAGTAGAACGATAGATTTCACGTCTGAGCGAATGGCATTTTAACATCTTTCATGTCTAGATGCGAACAAATCCTCATTGCAGACGCACTTTCTAGACAAGACGTCTCTCTAAAACTACCTTCGCCTTTGCCATTCACAGTCAACTTCGTAAATCTTAGAGAACCTACACTAATGGCGTCCCTCCTGCGAATAGAACAGCGCAGTGAAGGTCACATTCAAAGATCAGCACCCCGTCACCCAACCTAAATCGTATGCCAACTCTGGCAATGTTTACCCATTGTTAACTTCACGAGTACTCAACAAGCCAGTTTTGCCGACCAGCCTTCAGAGAAATGTTTCTGACTCAATTCACTCCATTTCTCACCCAGGTTGCAAGGCGACTGCCAGACTTCTTACAGATCGTTTCTGGGTTCAAAGGCTCAGAAAGAAGGCTTAACAATGGGTCTCGATTTTTGTTAAATGCCAGAAAAACGAGATCACACGGCTCACTTGTTCTAAGTTGCAACATGTACCAACTACTTCACGCCTAGCCATCGTCCACATCAACATAGTTAATCTGACAACGGTTCAAGGTTTAAGCTACCTTTTAACTATGATTGATAGATTTACACGATGGCCTGCGGCTTTACATCTTGGCATCATTACTGCAGACAAAATCACTAACAGTTTTCTCTCTGCATTGATAGCAAATTGTGATGTTCCCAAAGAGTTTATTACAGATAGATGCACTTGCTTCTCATCGGATCGTTTCAAACCAAACCTACGATTCATGAGATGCAACGGCTGCAAGTAAATGCCGTGCGACGTTACAACATAGTTAACAGGCGGTATAACTGGGAGACAGTTACTGTGGGGAACCTTATCGGTGCCGGAATTACGTTCTCTGGCAAATGCCGAGAAAGTTTGGTAGTGTTGCAGTGTCTAGAAGTACTAGACACTTGAGACCGGGTCTGGTTGATTGGCTGGTGTGCCTTCAATTGGATGCACGGGGATAACTAGAGTTGTCGAAACCAGAGAGGTGAGTTGCTGTGTGAAGGCTCAGAATTGTCTTGTTGAAGATCTGCGGCAACACCGTGGTGGCTGGCACACGTAGAAATCCGATTAATAGATAATCGATCACGTATGACTAGTTGTGCAGCAAGAAGAAGATTGGCGTGACTGAAGTCCAAGTGACTAGGTGACACAGCGTGATAAACGCAAGTCTAGAAGTCTGTGTAGGTAAACAGTCAAGTAGAGAGAGCGACAGCAATCACACGTAGCGCACAGGACGAAAATGTCAAGTGTGTGATGATGCATGGTAAATGCACCGTGCTTATATACTTGTGCAAGCAAAAGGTCGCACGCCATTGGTTAACGGCAAATTTCGCTTGTTTTAATTGGTACCGCGTAAATGAAATTTGAATTTCATTTAGGCAATATGTCGCGAAATTGATCTGAGCCGTTACATCACTTTCCTCTCTGAAAAAAGAAAAAATTCCTCTCGGCGAGGCTTGATAGGTAATGTAGGGCAGAGTTCGAACCCAGTTAAGCAACTGGTTATTATTCTGCCCATAGCTAATAAAAAATGTACAGTAAATGCTGGGCTGGTGCATGCTTGTTGGTTGCTTCAACAATGATATGATGCCAAATAACCACTAGGAATTGCTACACAAATTGTTAGCTGTAGTGGCCGGTCATACCGCGTGAAGCGAAATAGAGTAGTGTGAGAGGTTTTGAGAGCCGCAGCGTGAAAATTGCAAAGTAGATTGCCACTGAAGTTGCCAGGTTTAAGTTGAAACCTGGGCAGGCTGGATCGCCGTCAATGAGTTTGAATACGACCAAAGGAGCTAGTGTGTGCTCGATGTTGTGGTCATGATATTCGTAGAGTGTGCATTGTGCAACTGATGAAGTTGAGATATGCATTGAAATTGGCCTGTACCATGATATGAAGCCGATGACTACTTAGTGTTGCTACACAAGGCGTTAGCTGGTCATACCAAAATAGGCAGTGTGAGCTCAGGTGTGAGCCATACGTTGCAACAGTACAATGTAAAAAAATATATACATGAAAATCAATGTAAGGCAAAATGTACTCAAAATTGCAGAGATGGCATAATACCGAAGAACTGTTCAAAAATGCTACACAATTGTTAGCTAAGAACAGCTGGTTATACCACGTGAGACAAGTGAGTGTGAGAAAAGTAAATGAATCATGTGGATCAAGAAAGTTTACGTCGCGTGACATAGGGCGCAAGTAGTGCGCAAAAGTTAAAAATTTGATACGTAGAATAACGAAAAATTAATGTAAAAAATTATCAGTTATGCGTTATGCAAAGCAATCTATTGTTAGGTTGAGATTGTAGACAGATAGAGCCTGAGACGCGTGTAGAAGGTTGTATGTTTCCAGGATCAGGCGGTTCAATAAACGGTTTCAACCTGTCTATGCTTACCGATGTAGGTGTCGCACCTTGCATGATAATGAAGTATTTCGGCTGTCTGAGCAAAATCGAGTAAGGACCGCGATACTTTGGTTGTAGTGGTGCAACAGCAGCGTCGTTACGAACGAGTACTCTCTTGCAGCTGTGGAGCTGCGGGTGAACGAAGACTGGACGAGGAGTATGTCTCGGCTGCTGTTCAGACATGTTACCGAAATGAAGTCGGAGGCGGGAAGCTTCGACTTGTGGGTCATCCTTTGCGGGTAGTAGACGTGGGAGCTGACTAGGCAGGCGTAGATCCATGCCATACAAGAGTTGTGACGCAGACGTTTTAATAGATTCACGTGTACGGAAACGCATGGCAAGTAGGACTAAAGGTAATGCATCAACCCAGTTGCCATTAATGGACGAGGATGCTAAAGCTGCTTTGAGTTCCCTATGCATTCTTTCTACCATACCGTTAGATTGGGGATGGTAGGCAGTCGTCTGGCGTAAGGTGCATCCCATGAATAACAGGGTAGTTTTGAATTGATCCGATGAGGAGCAATTGCTTCTGTAAGTATTGACCTTGTTGAGAACACCATTCAGAGACGAAACCGTTAGTGACTTCGTCTGCAGAAATGGTGCCAAGAGGTAAAGCCGCAGGCCATCGTGTAAATCTATCAATCATAGTTAAAAGGTAGCTGAAACCTTGAACCGTTTTCAGATGAACTATGTCGATGTGGACGATGGCTAGGCGTGAAGTAGTTGGAAAATGTTGCAACTTAGAACAAGTGTGCTGTTTTATCTTATTTTTATGGCAAATGGCACACACGGAATCACATCGTTTAGGTTAAATACTTTGTGGCGTAATTCGATTCTCTTGGAAATCCATGGATGTAGTTGCAGTCTCCGTCTTATCACAATTGCTCTTGAGTTCGTGGTTAGATATGTTTGAGAGGACAATTCGTAAATGCTTGGAATGGAATTCTAGGTCTGGAATGATTACCTTTATGTCATCGAGATATGAATTACAGTAAGCAGCGTCGTCACGGAGTATGTTGTCTATGAATTTTTAAAATGTCCGAGTAGCACACTTGAGACCAAAATGTATGTAGAGATAATCGGAAAGACCAAATAAGGTGATGACCTCAGTCTTTCAATATCTTCTGACGCTACCGGGATGTGATGATCAGCTTGTCTGAAGTCAATCACTGAGAAGAAATTGTTTCCGCTTAGCAGAGGCTAACCGTAAACTGTTTGAGTGCAATAAGTTGTACTGTTTTGAAGGAATGGTGCATCATGATGGAGATTCGCAGCTCGGACTTGCTGAAATCGAACAGCTACTTGGGCTCTCAAAGAGCTGCTGATATCTCTGCTAAATAATGGATTGGGGTTGGCTGAATGACCTGTAACTTCAAACATTTGTAGACAAGTTTACATAAACTTTACTTAAGTCCGGGGGAGGGGTCAGTTATCTTTTTAATGGCAAGATCAACAATGAGCCGGTATATCTACTGGTAATATAGACCTATTATGTTGCGTGAGACCTTGGCGACGATGAAGTTGTGAGTAAATACACGTCGTAAACCTGTGTTGAGTGTGCGATGCCGGTAACCATAAGTAGGTATGGGCTCCCCTGTAGCTGTTGCGAGTAAAACGTCTAGACATATCTCGGCCATGGACTCAGCCTTGAGAGCTGAAACGGCTGCACCTGTTTTTGCGAAAAATTCTTCGGCAGTTATGAAATATTGAAGATGCAAAAGTTCGTCGTGTTGTTTGGTCGGTTCGTGCACACAAGTACGCTGGTCATCGCAAAAGGCATTGTCAATTTTCCTGTCTATGTGGAACATTCTGCGTAGACGAAGGAAGTCAACATAAACTGCTGCTGTATGTATTTAATAATTGTACGTGAAGAAGAGAAACTGTCTTTTTGTGGACATCTAAGGAATGAAACTAGCACCCGTTTGGTAATTTCTTAGAAATATGTAGGCACATTCGGCAATTATAAAAATACTTTTGGTATTTAAAGCCACAACCTTTCGGAGAATATCCACTGAACTACCGAGGGGGTCTCAATTTTCGTTCTTTTCTGATTAAGACGGTGTTGATGCGTGGTTCTAATAGTATTTGTCCTGTTGGGGATGATTCTTTTAAGAGTTTTACACAAATCTGAAATCCATATCTCCAAAGTGGATAACCTAGCGTCATCAGATGTGAGACCGGTGGATGGACACTGAGCTAACTTAGAATTCCGGGTATTCATGTTTGAAAGTGGCTTTCAGGACATTTAAATTCATAAAGGGACTTAAATATATATAGGAAAAAACTTAAAGAATAAGTGCCCTGTAAAAGTTGCCAATTATTAACTAGGCGCATACCAAAATCTGCTTCCACATTTGACACGAACTGATGAAACCTGCATTCACAAAATCAGAATAAAAAATCTGCGTCAACAGTTATACACAGTTTGTACGTAGTAGAGAAATGTTTTGAAAGACAGGAAACCCGCAAACAATCTTGTAACGACACAAATTAATTGCCGACATATTGCGTAAATTAAATTCAATTTTATTTACGTTGCACCAATGAGAAAAAAGCGAAACTTGCCGTTAACCAATAGTGTGCAAGTAGACATATATTACTATGGCATGGCTATTTAAGCACGGCAAATTTACAATGCAAGTCAGTTGTCGCATTTGCCGTCTGCTTTGCGTTACGTGTGCGTGCTGTCGGCTGTCATTACCTACGCTGGTTATTGGATTTGTTTCACCAACAATTGGCAACATCCGTGACTCATCTTGTTGCGGTACAACCAGCAAGACGAGCCAATTAATACAGAACTTCAACGACGTTTTCCACATCGATATTACAACGCAACAACAGAAGGAACCACAGCCCGAGTCAACCCAAGGCTCTAGGACATCTTCACACTCGGCGTTTGCCGGAGAACGCACGACCGAACCTGTCAAGGGCCTACTATCAGAACAATAACTTTATCTATAGCACCTTAACCGAGTTTGTAACGTCGTACGACATTTACTTGAAGCCGGGGCGTTTACAATCTGCTTTCCTGATTAAACACAACAGGGCAAAATCCGAAAGACCTTGACTAAGAAATATTCACAAAAGAGGGTCAAGAGCAGGATGGTTCGGCGTGCAACCGCCGATTTTAATGTGATTCCTCAGGATAATAATAAGAAACGAAACACACTTTATTACAATTGTGCCAAAAGATTTGTGATATAAAAACATGTCTAAAAATAGTACAGTATGCTGGCGCAATCGCCAATTTGAAAACACCCCGGCTGCAAGTATATGTCGTGTGACGTTACAAAATAGTTAAAGACCGTAGACAAAGAGAAACAGTTACTGTGTGTGACTTTTATCAGAGCCGGAATTGCGTTCTCCGGCAAATAGAGAGAACGTTTGGTAGTGTTGCAATGTCTAGAATTACAACTAGACACTTTAACCCGGCTCTCGTTGACTGATTGTTGTTCCTTCTCGTGGATACACCGGGATAAGTATAGTTGTAGAAACCGATTAATAGATAATCATTCATGTATGACTTGCTTTGCGGAAAAAAGAAAATCGGCGTGACTGAAATCCACGTAACTTGGTGACACATCTTGATAAACGCAAGTCCAGAAATTCGTAGACTAACAGTCAAGTTGAAAGAGCGACAGCAATAGCGCGTATTGCACAGGAAAAAAAATGTGAGGCGTGTGTGATGATGCATGGTAAATGCACCGTGTTTATATACTTGTGCAAGCGAAGGTCATTGAGTAACAGCAAATTTGGATTGTTTTAATTGGTATCGTGTAAATTAAATTTGAGTTCCATTTAGGCAACATGTTAGTGAATTGATCTTTAACAGCTCAGAACAATTCGTCGACATATTGCTTTAATAAAATTCAAATTTCATTTACGCGCTACCAATTAAAACAAGCGAAATTTTCGGTTAGCTGATGGTGTGCGAGCTTACGCTTGCACAAGTATATAAGCACGGTGTATTTACCATGCATCATCACACACGTTTGACATTTCCTGCTACGCACTACGCATGATTAATACCACGTTACACATTTGACAGTTTGCCTACGCTGACTTCTGGACTAGCGTCAGTTGTTTTATGTCACCTAGTCAATTGGACCTCAGTCACACCAAATTTTTGTTGCTGCACAACTAGTCATACAGATCGATTATCTATTAATAGGACTTCAACGTGTGTCAGTCCCCACGGTGTTGCCCAATATCTTCAACAAGACAATTCTGAGCATTCACAAAGTATATCACCCTACTGGTGTCGACTCCACAACAAATGAGCACTAGCCAGTCAACCAGGGCCAGCCTCAAGTGTCTATGGGTACTTCTAGACAGTGCAACATAACCTAAAATTCTCGGCATTGGCCAAAGAAAGCAAATTCCGACCCTGGTAAAGGCTACTCACAATAACTTCTCTTATTATCTACGACCTTTATTACTTGATAATATCGCGCGGCATTTACTTGCAGCTGGGACGTTTACAGATCTGAGTCGTTACAAATCAAATTTTATCTGTAACGACACAAATAAATTGCCGACATATTGCGTAAATTAAATTCAATTCGATTTACGCTGCGACAATGAGAGAAAAGCGAAACTTGCCGTTAACCAATAGTTTGCAAGTAGCCTTATATTTCTATGACATGGCTATTTTAGCGCGGTAAATTTACCATGCAGTTTAGTTTTCGCGTTTGCCTTCTGATGTGCGCTGCGTGTGCATACTGTCTGCTGTTATCACCTACACTGATTTTTGGATTGGCTTCACTAACATTGGCAACATCAGTAACGCCAATCTTGTTGCCGTACAACTAGAGAGACGAGCCAATTACTGCAGAACTTCAACGAAGTTACTCAACGAGATTGCAACGCCACAACAGAAGGGACCACAACCCAAGTCAATCCGAGCTGGTAAAGAGTCTAGGAGTACTTCTGTGTTGAGGCCCCTAACCTATTCGAGTCTGTAAGCCCCATAGATGCCAGATCGCTGGAAGTCTGATAGGCTTATATGATTGCTTGCGTCACTTAAGTTCAAGTCCGCTATGTCCTGCACTAACCTACTTGTGTCCTCAAATTTAATATCGGTATCCATGAATATATGAGATAACAATTAAATCGATACTTACTGTTAGGCAATCGGAAAGTGAAAGCTGGAAAGCTGGTCCACTCAGCAATAATCTGTTCTGGTATATACGTGACCCAACGATAAAATCAAATATACCTGTTCCAAGGCTCCTCTTCAATGTTATTTTATATCAGAACAAAAGGCAATTGATGGAGAAATATATTTGATAATGATGTAATCGTTTACTATGGAAAATGTTAAAATGCAGCAGACCAAAATTACAATACCAGTCACGTAGCGAGATATTCGAAAACTGAAAATAGCGCACAATTTTAAAATCAAGTATTTAAACAAAGAATGTTCTGGAAAATAAAAAGAAAAAAAGAAGTTCGTTAAAATCACCTATGGTGGTTTAAATTTATCAGTCAAGGTTATTTTACATAAGGCGGAGGATTTAACTTCCATCGCATCTGGACGTCTTCACACTTACGGAACTGCTCAGCATTTGCTAGAGAACGCAAGACCGGCCCTGTTAAGGGCCCCCGCACGGTATATAACTCATTATTTTATGGCACTCTAACCGAGTTTGTAACGTCGTACGGCATTTACTTGAAGCTGGTGTAACGACACAAATTAATGGCCGACATATTGCGTAAATTAAATTCAATTTTATTTACGTTGCACCAATGAGAAAAAAGCGAAACTTGCCGTTTAACCAATAGTGTGCAAGTAGACATGGCATGCTATTTAAGCACGGCAATTTACCATGCAAGTCAGTTGTCGCATTTGCATTCTGCTTTGCGTTACGCGTGTGCGTTCTGTCGGCTGTCAATACCTACGCTGGTGATTTGATAGTTTCACCAACAATTGGCTACATCCGTGACTCATCTTGTTGCGGTACAACCAGCGAGACGAGCCAATTAATTGCAGAACCTGAACGACGTTATCCACATCGTGATTACAACTCGACAACGGGAGCAACAACAACCAGAGTCCACCCAAGGCTCTAGGACATCTTCACACTCTGAATAATTCAGGAGAACGCACGACCAGGCCCTCTTAAGGGCCCCCTATCAGTAACAAATCTCTATTCAGAGCACCTTAACCGAGTTTGTAACGTCGTACGGCATTTACTTGAAGCCGGGGCGTTTACAAAATTGGCGACCGCGCCAGGATATTGATTATTGTTCTGATTTTTTTGGTATAAATAAAATTGACTTCCTTTTTCATTTATTTGGGATAAAAATAGATTAACATTTGCGTTTTCTTTACCCTAATCGTGGTCTTCTGGGAATTTTGTTGGGTATATATTCGTGGATTTGTGTTGAATTTTTTTGGGGATATAATAATAATACATTGGCATCAAAGGCCAACGGGGCCTCTGTTCATCTTTTCTACGTACAAAACGGTACCGTACGTACTCGACAGGCTCAATTGCGGCATTTTTGGAAGCAGTTACTGTGACGTGCTTTTGTTCTGCGCTCATTCAACTGTGGAAGCTTTTTGTGGGTAAGCGT
>JAQBSW010007918.1:0-37469 GCA_029291075.1 Eudiplozoon nipponicum
GCAATATGTCGGCCATTAATTTGTGTCGTTTTAAATTCGTGTAGCAAATAAACAAGAGAAATTAAGAGCGATAATTATGTAGCCGACAATGTAGATGGAAGAATTATCACAAAAAATATCTTGATAATTCTTTGGCAAATTTTGATAATAAAATCCCATTGAATGTTTATATTCATCAGCGAGCAAAATTTTTATTACTTGTGACGCATACAAAAAGTCTATCTAGGTTTATACAACAAGTGGTTCACTGAAAATATTGCTATCCATTAAGTAAAAACCGATAGAAGCCTCTAATAAAAATTTAATTGGTTTTCGTTCCGACACAAGATATATGACAGCTAATATATTGAGTAGATTGCAACATTGATTATAGTAATTGTTATCACGCTCGTGCAAGAAAATATTCGTTTAATAATACAAATGTTTATTAAATTACCATTTCCCCATTTCGTATGTGGTCTGTTCAATAATGTCAGATTAGGAATTGTTAGTTTGAACTTTGGGTCTAAATGGATACCATATGGGCTCTACCTAAAGGAAAATGGACTAACCGAGTTACATAAGTTGTGTAGTGTGCGGCAGAGCAGCTCAGACGTGCCCAGATTCGAGCCCTGTCCGCAGCAAATTATGGACAGTGCACGATGAGTTCCCAATAAGGACGAAACCGGTCGTCTGAATGAACTCCATTTTCTAAACAATCCAATTCTTAGTTTATACTGAAAAATGTCTGTAAACAATTTGTCAGGTTTTTATATCAAAATATCATGAATTATACTAGGATGGATGCAAACACATCTCGTTAAGCAACCGCAACTTAATAATAGAGAATTGACTTAAATAATATCGGGCAGTTCCATAATGAATATAACATCTGCAGAAAAATCATTAGGCCAAACTATCTAATGAAGCTTTCTCTAGGGCCAGATACGGGTTGCGGATGAACTGTGGAGGAAGATAAATCCTCCGCCAAATGTAAAATAACATTAACTGACATATTTAAACCACCATGGCTGATTGTTGTTGAGGCCCCAAACCTATTGGTATTTGTAAGCCCCATAGATGCCAGTTCGCTAGAAGTCCTAACATTCACAGTAGAGTCTGTTTTGCCTACATTGTTATCTGTGTCAATAAGATTTAAATCCATTAGGTCCTGCCCTAAATGAAATACATCTTCTAATTTAATATCGGCATTCATGATCAAGAATTATGATACTTAAATTGACACTTACTTGAGGCGTTGGAAGGTGAAAGTTGGAAAGCTATATCTTCAGCAATAATCTGCTTTGATGTGTACGTGACCCACAATAATAAATAAATTACCTGTTCCAAGACTCCTCCTCAGTGTTATATTATATCAGAACACAAGGCAAGTGTTGAAAGGTGTATATTGTGCAATGTTGTAATCGTTTATTATGGAGAGAAATGTTAAAAATGCAGCAAACGAAAATCTACAACCAGCTCGGAAGCACGATACTCAAAAACTGAAAATAGCGCACAATTATAAAAATCAAGTCTTTAAACAAAGAATGTTCTGGAAAATAAAAAGAAAAAATTCTTTTTAAATAAAGTTGTTACAATCAGCTATGGTGGTTTAAATTTATCATTCAAGGTCATTTTATAAAAGGCGGAGGATTCAACATCCTCTACACACACCACCTTCTCAAAAAAAGAGAGGAACGACTAATAGTAGATGTAATCATCGTTCTTCGGCTGACGTAGTATTCTTCCAGATCGTTTTGTGCATACTGGCGCCCCTGACGTCGTCATCTCGCCCGATATAACATTCGCTGGTTCTTCAATGTCATCTGGTGTCGACAAATAATTTTCATGCTGTGATTCAGTAGAATAAGATTTTGATAAGTTAGACAACGGTTTTTCAAATTGCTGCATTTCATTATGTGTCTGCAAGATGGGATTGCACACCTCAGATTCGCCCATGGAACGGTCATTCAACGCATCTTTTAATTCGGTCACACCATCAATCCAGATAAACTGGGGAATACAGCGATCCAACGTAACACAATCCTCAATGCCATTTATTTCTATGATGACATTCTTATCAGTCATCCTCTTGACCTTGTATGGTCCTTTGTAAAATGGTGTTAGGCAGTTTTTCCTATTCTCATTAGTAATATAAACATGCGATGCCGATTTTAAATCAGAGGACACATAGCATTTAGTTTTAGGTTTTCTAGTTTTGGTTGGGGCCAAACGACACATCTTGTCTCTAAGTGCTCCTACAAACCAATCTACATAACTAGAAGCCCAATCAAGACTACTTGGAGTTTCAATTAGAAGATCTCCAGGCAACCTTAATGGTTCTCCATAAACTAATTCTGCAATGGAAGTTCCTAATTGTGCCCTATATCTGTTGCGCATGGCGAGTAGTACTATAGGAAGATCGTGTATCCAGCTTGTTCCACTAGTACACCTTAATGCAGCTTTCAGTTCACGATGTAACCTTTCTACCATCCCATTTGCTCGTGGGTTATACGCGCTAGTATGAATTATAGTGATTCCCATGACGTTGAGAGATCTTACGAAAAGCTCTGACATAAATTGACTACCACGATCACTAGTGACCTTTTCCGGAACACCATAACGCGATATCCAATTATGTAGAAACGCGAACAAAACTTCTTGTGCTGTCATGTTTTTTAAAATCGCCACTTCAAATTGACGACTAAATCTATCTACCATAGTCAGCAAGTATTTGTTTCCATTTACTTCAGGCATCTCAACAATGTCTATGTGTACGTGTCTGAACTGTCCATTTGGTATTCCAATGTTCTTTATATCGGTCCTGGTATGTCTCCACACCTTACACGTTTGACACTTGGTACAGGCTCTTACCCATACCCGTATATCTTTAGACATATGTGGCCATACGTATCTGTCGTTGATTAATCGTATGGTGGCTTTAATGGATGGATGACCCATGTTATGCAATACTTGGATAATCTTGGCCCGTAACTCCAATGGCACATATGGTCGTGGTTGACTTCTAGATGTTTCGCATAACAACCACTTGCCATTTATGAGCTTACGCACATATCCTGGTCTTTTGGACAATACCAATGTAAAGGGATCCAGTCCTTGCGCTTCCTCGATTTGACTAACGAAATCGTGCATTGATTCTTCTAAACTTTTCAAAGGACCTTGAAATATCGTATCGACATCAGCTTCATTCGGTCGGCTTAGTGCATCTGCAACCACATTCTCTTTACCAGCAATATGAAATACAGTGAAATCAAACTCTGCTAACCGTGTTATTTGGGAATTTACTCTACGAGAGTAATTAAGCCTAGCTGTCTTACCAAGTATGCTGATCAATGGCTTATGATCGGTCAATAACTTAAACTTGTGACCATCTAAGTAATGCTCGAAGTGTAACACTGCGGCATACACGGCTAGAAGCTCTTTGCCAAACGTATCATACCGTTTTTCTCGATCAGTAAGCTTACGGCTATAAAACCCAATCGGTTTTACTACGTCCCGATCTCTTTGCTGTAGCACTGCTCCTAATGCAACATCTGATGCATCAGTGATTAGTTCGAAAGGTTTTTCCCAATCTACAGGTGCTAATGTGGTTACGTCACTTAACATATCCTTGGCCTTTTGGAAATTTTCTCGGTCTTCTTGACTCAAGATGATAGGCCAAGACTTCTTGATCGTGCTCTTTTCAAGAGTGAGATGTCTTGTTAACGATCCAAGAATTCCGGCTAGACCTGGAATGAATCGACGATAATAGCTGATCATGCCCAAGAACCTTCGCAACTGGCGTACGTTCTGGGTTCAGTTACGTCCTTAATGGCTTGGACCTTATCTTCCAAAGGCTTAATTCCGTCTTTGGAAAGTATATGACCAAGGTATTTAACTGAAGAGCAACCAATATTACTCTTATTAGGTTTGACCACTAATCCATATTGTTCCAGCCTGGTCAAAACCGTTTCCAAATGCGTACGATGTTCGTCTCGTGAACGACTAAAAATTATTATGTCATCTATATATACTCTCGCAAATGGACAATTCTGAAGGATTTCTTCAGCCAAACGCTGGAATGTCTGACTGGCGTTTTTCAAACCAAAAGGCATTCGAAGAAATTCATGCGATCCCCCTCCTGGAAATCTGACTGCGGTGAGTGGTATCGAACTTTCTTCCATTGGTACTTGATAGTACGCTTTCTGGAGATCTAAAGTTGAATAAACCTCATATCCCATTATATCTCGGAGCAAAGTACTCTGGTTAGGGAGAGGATAAGAATCACCCTTTGTCACTGAGTTTAATAGACGATAATTCCCACAAACCCTCCATTGACCCGGTTCAGGTTTGGGAACTACCACTATTGGGGAAGCAAAATTGGAATTTGACCTTCTACAAATCCCCTCTTCGCGCAATTGATGAAATTCTGACACAGCTACTTGTTGCTTGTGTTGTGCCAATGGTTGAGCCTTTGGTGAACAAGGTAACGGAGCTACCAATTCTATCTGGTGTTCTACTCCTATTTTCAAACCTATTCTTTTGGCACTAAAAGGTTGAAACACTGCTAGGTGCTTCTCGATTATATCAGCAAAGTCATGTGCGACTGTTGGACGAGGTAAGAGGACTGTTCTAACTGCCGACACGTTAGACTCATTATTTATTGATGTCCCTACGCCTTCTGTGATAGTCCTAGCCTTGGGGTCTAATGCCAGCTTGAAATGTGTCAAGAAATCCATGCCAATGATATGGTCCTTGACATCGGCTACTAGAAAATTCCATAGGAAAGAAGATTTCTGGCCTAATTTTACAGACATTTCTTTCATCCCTTTTACTTCAATTGGACTACCATTCGCGGCCCATAGTTGATAATCAAATGTGGGGCAATCTGCTTCCACCACGTCTGACCTAACTATGCTTACCTCCGCACCCGTGTCTATGAGAAATTCTAATCCAGATAATTCATCCTTAATAATGAACTTGTTGCTGGACACTCCGGCAATGTTTTCAAGATCCCCGCTTAGTGAGAATCGGACTCTTTTGCCTTTTATCTGGGTGCTATTTATACTAGTCGCCTCTTTTGCTTTGAGTATGCCTTTTAAAGGCATATCTGGGAGCCTTTGCAATGGAACCCCCCCTACGGCTCCTACTAGTGGGGGTTTTTCCCTTTTCCCGGTGACGGATTTCTCTCAACCGGTTTTGTGCTTCCTTTCCATTTGGGTCCACCTAATCGCGGGTAATTATAATTTTCATCTTGGCACTTCGCACTGCGTCCATATTCGCCCTGTGCCTTACCCCATCCGCGTGGCCCTTCGAAGCGTTGACGCGAGTGACTCCTTCGGCGTCTAATATCCTGGACCTGACTCTGAAGTTGTGCGACATCACTACGCAAGCTAGCAACTTCCCTACATAAGAAACGCAAACTTTCTTGTGTGGTCAGGTGGTTTTCGGTATCTGCCCTGACTGGCTGCATCGTTACAGAATCTGCCATTACAGCATGTACTTGTGGTTCTTGCTGTTTATACACGCCGTCTAACCCTCTGAGTTTTGTCGGCCAATCTATGTTCATTGTGTCAAACACTTCCATTGTTGTTCTGAGCCTAACTGGTAACTCAGCTGTAAAAATGGAGTTGACTACATCACTAGATATATTCAACCTGGAAGCTTTCGTGCAAAGGCGTTCATAAAATTCGGACGGTAACTGACGTCCCATTTTTCTAAGCGTAATAATTCGCACATTTGCGCTGTTCTTCCAGGCTGATATCTCTGTTGAATTTCTGCCATTAATAACTCAAATGCGTTGTATGGCTTTTCTTTCACAGTTCTGTCTCTGAAATTTTCCAAAGCATTTCGGAAATTCTCAGGCAATGCCATCCATGCTGCAACAAATTTCTCCATAGGGTTCACAATACAATAAGCCTCAAATATCATTTGGGCATCTCCTACCCAACTTGCATGTTTCTCTGACTTATACTGTGGTAGACTAAATATACTTGGACTGGCGCGGTCGCCAAATTTTGTTGAGGCCCCAAACCTATTGGTATTTGTAAGCCCCATAGATGCCAGTTCGCTAGAAGTCCTAACATTCACAGTAGAGTCTGTTTTGCCTACATTGTTATCTGTGTCAATAAGATTTAAATCCATTAGGTCCTGCCCTAAATGAAATACATCTTCTAATTTAATATCGGCATTCATGATCAAGAATTATGGTACTCAAATTGACAATTATTTTATCCGTTTGGAAGGTGAAAGTTGGAAAGCTATATCTTCAGCAATAATCTGCTTTGATGTGTACGTGACCCACAATAATAAATAAATTACCTGTTCCAAGACTCCTCCTCAGTGTTATATTATATCAGAACACAAGGCAAGTGTTGAAAGGTGTTTATTATGCAATGTTGTAATCGTTTATTATGGAGAGAAATGTTAAAAATGCAGCAAACGAAAATCTACAACCAGCTCGGAAGCACGATACTCAAAAACTGAAAATAGCGCACAATTATAAAAATCAAGTCTTTAAACAAAGAATGTTCTGGAAAATAAAAAGAAAAAATTCTTTTTAAATAAAATTGTTACAATCAGCTATGGTGGTTTAAATTTATCATTCAAGGTCATTTTATAAAAGGCGGAGGATTCAACATCCTCTACATTGTAACGAATTTTATTTAAAAAGAATTTTTTCTTTTTATTTTCCAGAACATTTTTTGTTTAGAGACTTGACTTTGAATTGTGCGCCATTTTCAGTTTTCGAGTGTCTCGTACCTCGACTGGTCATAACATCCTTTAGTCTGCTGCAATTTTAACATTTTTTCTCTAGTAACACGAATACATATTAACAATATATTCCTACTATAATTGCCTTTTGTTCTGTTATTGAAGCACACATAGAAGGGACGTACTGGAACAGGTAATTTGATCATTCTGTTGTTCATGTATATCTCCTTCCAGATTATTTGTTCGGGAATTCTAGCAAGACAACTTTTGCATTCCGATTGCCTAACATTAAGTGTCGATTTAATTATCAAACTAACTAGACATGGAAGCTAATATTAAATTTGAGGACAAAAGTAGGTTAGTGCAGGATATTGCGGATTTGAATCTAGCAGATGCGAATGGAAATATAAGCATAACAGACTCTACTGTAAATTTTAGGACTTCAAACGTTCTGGCATCTATGGGGTTCTCAGATACTAATAGGTTAGGGGCCTCTACAGAACCAGATATAATTATAAACCTGAGTAAGAGTGTAGGGGTTGTTTCAGCGGGGTAGCTATCTAGTTCGTGATGTCTTACCCTTCTTACATAGAGTTGGTAGCTGCTGTTGAGATCCGTGCTTATTATCAATCCCCGATCTTTACCCGATGGTTGATGTCAGAAGGCTAATTCGAATGATCACATATGTATTGTACACAATGTTGCATGGAAAATTCATAGTTAATTCAAATTGACCGTGCTCTAGACGGCAACAAAACGAAATATTGTCAACAAAATTGAATGTCTTATACACAAGTAATCATCAATTTACAGTTAACAAAACAGTCCGTGCTCTAGACGGCAACAAAACGAAATATTGTCAACAAAATTTAATGTCTTATACACAAGTAATTAACAATTCACAGTTAAACAAAACAGTCCGTGCTCTAGACGGTAGCAAGACGATATACTGTCAACACAAGATATAATCAATGAATACATGTATCTGATTGAAAATATATGATGATTTAAATAAAGTCACTGGTAAATATTGTCACTGATGATGGATAGAATAAAATCGTGTAAAAACTTCAATGAAAAAAACTTCACAAATAATTAATCCACTGTTTGCTATGGTTTTAATTTATTTAATTATAATAATCCATTGAAGTATAGAATTTGTGATTGTGATTGAGGAACAACTGATGTCCTGATGAGTGAAATCATATCTGAATGCAAAGAAAAACTATCGAACCACATATGCACTATAATCCACCGCATGTTCCATGCGTATTGAGCGCGGGTGTGTCTATTTATTAAACAAAATCCTATAAATTACAATTAAAATTGCAGTCCAAGAAATCTCAATTAAAACTGCTCAAAACTAACAGAGATTGTTTCTAAAATCACAGTTAAGAGAAATATTGTCTAAAAACAGAGTTAGATTATTTGACCTTAAAGAATACTATATTTGTCAAAATTGAACATCGTTGGGTTGTAACGCGGAGCCGCGTGTTACACTAAAGACAATATTTGAATTCTTTAGAAAATTCCAGACCCACTCGAAACTTTTTCCAGATAACCAGTCTAGAAAGCTCGCAACAGATTTAAAACAGAACAATTACATGCCACAATGCAGACGCGAACGATTTTTCGAACAGATATTAAAATTAAGGTTGCGATCTTGGGATAAACACCTGACACATTAAGAATATATGCTTTTCAATATAAATTTATAATTTTTTAGTGTAGAAAAGGTGACTCATCCTGAAGACCAATTACGTCTTTATTAGGAAATTGTCCGTACTGGCCAGAATTTTCTACAAACACGGCTCCAGCGTAGGCACGTCTGCTTTGGAATCTGGTGCTCTAACCACTGAGCCACCCTGCCGGACAATTTTTAGGGATATACTAACTAAAGTTGTTTCCTTAGTCGTTCATTTAGGTGAAGTCTATATGGCATTCCTTTAGACTTAATGATCAATCTAAACATCCCAAATCTGTCATTAAAGAACAGACGGCACACTACAAGAAGGAAACGTTATTTAATTAAATAAGCGTATAATTAAACGACATTTGTTGCGCAGTCGATGAAATCATTTACATTAATCAAGTTTTCGATCTTTGTGTAAACATGTAACCCACTATTTACTCGAATCTGTCAGTATAAACTAAGCATTGTATTGTAGGGGTACTTTTCGCTCTTGCTTTCTCGTTCCTGATTTTGTACCCCTACTCCTTATCAATGGTTGCTATTATTAGTACCCGAGCATTCAATCAGTCTGTTCCTTTTCAGATGGTTAATATTAGAAGGCCGAAGAAAGGTTTCATGTATATATTCCACATAATGTAGCACATATAAATATAAAGTGATTTATGTCTATAAAGCGAAATGTTTAGCCCAAATGTCTGGATTGGCATGAATATAGTCATATGATTGAAAATACATGATAATATGAACATAGTAAAATTGATTTATTTTTATAAAGTAAAATGTTTTATACACAAGTGGTTATTGTTACACAAATGTCTGAACAGAATTGTATTTATACCCAATGACACAACAGATCACCGCGTGATCCTCTCGGATCGCGCGCGGTTCTCTCTAATTTATAAAAACACTATTAATTACAAATAAAATTTCAGTTCAAGAAATATCGATTGAAACTGCTTGAGACTAAAAGAGATTGTTCCTAAAATCACAGCTAAGAGAAATATTGTTTAAGGACAGAGTTAGAATATTTGACCTTAAAGAGCACAGCGTTTGTAAAAATTGACCTTCGTTGGGTTGTAACACGGAGCCGCGTGTTACATACACCCCCCCGACAGTGAAAATTAGTACACAATGAAGCGGGCTAACCTTACAGTAAATGTTATTGCTCTTTCATGCCGTATAACGACTGATTTTGGTTCTGTCAACACTGATACTGGCTCCTCTATTTCTCGCGTTCTTGGACGGATGGTTAGGTCGAAGTGTTCGAGAAAGTCACGTCCAATGATGTTTCATGTCGTGTTGTCGATGATGAACGGATATTTGAAACATCATTTTAAGTTGGAGAACGAGATTGTGTGTACTCGTACCCCAAACGTCGCTATGTTGGAGCCATTTGCGCAGGTCAGACTGTTGGTGTCGACTGGGTGGGTTGGTTCGAGATAATTGTGGCGTAGTGAGCTTACATCTGATCCAGTGTCTATGACAATTCATTCGCCAGAGATTGCGTCACGGATGAGAAAGTATGCTGATAGTGGCAACCGGCGATGAGATTGATTGCTGGCATTTGGGCGTTTGAAGCATGACTTAATTGGAGCCGTCGCTGTAAAGACAATAGTTTGATTGCACTCTACCGCGAAGGCAACGTGCTTCGAGCCATCAGACGTGGAGCGGCCAACAATCTTGGGGTGCTCAGCCTCTGCTGCCGCCGAGGAGGTTGACCCCACCCGTCTTCCGAACCTTCCATGGGCGGAATCACCTGAGTTGTTGAGGGTGACCACGCCCATTTGAACGTCGTGTCTGTGCGCGTGTATGTGCAGACGTTTCCGAGGCAATAACGTGTGTAGTGGCCTTCATTGAAAGTGACTGAATTTCTCAAAATCTAGCTGTTTATTAATTCCTTACTGGCTGTGAGTTCGACGAACCGGGGCACCATAATGTAGGGGTACTTTTCGCTCTTGCTTTCTCGTTCCTGATTTTGTACCCCTACTCCTTATCAATGGTTGCTATTATTAGTACCCGAGCATTCAATCAGTCTGTTCCTTTTCAGATGGTTAATATAAGAAGGCCGAAGAAAGGTTTCATGTATATATTCCACACAATGTAGCACAAATAAATATAAAGTGATTTATGTCTATAAAGCGAAATGTTTAGCACAAATGTCTGGATTGGCATGAATATAGTCGTATGATTGAAAATACATGATAATATGAACATAGTAAAATGATTTATGTTTATAAAGTAAAATGTTTTATACACAAGTGGTTATTGTTACACAAATGTCTGAACAGAATTGTATTTATACCCAATGACACAACAGATCACCGCGTGATCCTCTCGGATCGCGCGCGGTTCTCTCTATTTTATAAAAACACTATTAATTACAAATAAAATTGCAGTTCAATAAATATCGATTGAAACTGCTTAAGACTAAAAGAGATTGTTCCTAAAATCACAGCTAAGAGAAATATTGTTTAAGGACAGAGTTAGAATATTTGACCTTAAAGAGCACAGCGTTTGTAAAAATTGACCTTCGTTGGGTTGTAACACGGAGCCGCGTGTTACAGTATAATGTAGTAAAGACAATTAACCCAGTTTACCGGGTTCATCCGCAATATGTCATAATAGGTTTAAAGGATGTCCTATTGACTCCACGTAAAGGAAAGGCTAACCAAGAAGCTTAAGTTAGTATATAAATCAAAATTAGGTACCTTGTGCGGCAGGGCTGCCCAGTGGCTGGAGCACTTGATTCCAAATAAGACTTGCCTTGGTTTGATACCTGTCTGCGACAAATTCTGAAACATACCTGATGAGTTTACAATTAGGACGAAACCGTTCCACTGGATGAGTTGCCTTTTTCACACTATGAAATACATAGTTGATACTAACAAATGAATATACATAATGGGTCAGGTGTTTATATCAATTTCGCAACCGTAATTAATTTATAGGTTATTATCGCCCGTGCAAGCAGTGCTCAACTGAAGAGGAAGATATTTCCTCCGTCAAAATTAAAGTAGCATTTATTAATAAATTTAAACCACCTTGACTAATTGAAGCGAAAGATATTTAAAAAGAAATTATTCGTTTATTTCTGGAACATTATTTGTTTAAATACTTTTGAATTGTGCCTAATTTGAGTTTTGGTAATCTTTACTTGACTGACCTGATTTTCATTAGCAAGCTGCATTTGTTTCTTTTCTACAAAATTCTCCCTTTTCACAATATACATCTGCTATCATTTTGTCTTTTAAATTGTACATATTGGGGACGTTCTAGAACAGGTACTTTAATAGATCTGTTTTTCACGTCTTATTTCTTTCCGTGTGATTTGTTCGAGTGTTTCGCTACGTAAGATGTACACAGTCCGTTACCTGACATTAAGTTATCAATTTAATAGTTAAGTTCGATCAACATGGAAGCTAATCTTAAGTTTGAGGACACTATCAAGTTAGCTCAAGATATTGCCATTTAGGGCAGATACCGAAATCACCCTGACGCTACAAGAAAGTGTGCGTTACTTATGTAGAGCAGTTGCTGGTATACATCGAAAAATGGATGATATGGCGAAAGCTATTTCGTACCTTCAGAGTCAGTATAGAAATACTAGACGTCGAGGGAGTCACTCGCGTCAAGGCTTCGATGGGTCGCGCGGATGATGTAAGTCACATTTTGAATATGGACGAAGTGCAAAGTGCAAAGGATAGAATTGCATATACCCTGTATAGGTGAACCCAAATTGAAAGGAAGCACCGGGAAAAATGCAAGACCCAGACATGCCGTTTGAAGGCATACTTAAGGCAAAAGCAAAAGACGAGACAAGATCAAATAGCACCAAAATAGAAGGCAAAATAGTCAGATTCATCCTAAGCGGAGATGTGGAAAACATTGCGTATTATCCAGCGACAAACTCATTATTAAAGATGAATTAAATTGACTGGAGTTTCTCATCGACTCAGGTGCTGAACTAAGCATAGTTAGGTCAGATGTGGTGGAAGCAGATTGCCCCACATTTGACTTTCAACTATGGGCCGCAAATGGTAGTCCGATAGGAGTCAGTAGAATAAAAGAATTGTCGGTAACCTTAGGCTAGAAATCTTCTTTTACATGGATTTTTCTTGTAACCTCTGTCAAGGATCATATCATTGGGATGAATTTCTTGACGCACATCAATCTGACACGAGATCCCAAAATTAGGACTATCGCAGAAGGCGTAAGGGTGTTAACACACACTGAGTCTAACACTTCGGAAGTTAGAACAGTCCGTTTACCCCGTCCCACGGTCGCACAGGACTTTGCCTACATCATCGAGAAACACATTGCAGTGTTTCAATCTTTCAGTGCCAAGAGTACGGGATTAAGGACAAAAGTAGAACAACAAATGGAATTGGTGGCTCCGTTGTCTTGTTTAACAAAGGCACAACTATTGGCACAACGCAAGCAACAAGTTGCTGTATCTGAATTTTACCAATTGCACGAAGAGGGAATTTGTAGAAGATCAAATTCCAATTTTGCTTCTCCAATAGTGGTAGCTCCTAAACCTGAACCGGGCCAAAAGAAGGTTTGTGGAAATTATCGTCTATTGAACTCAGTGACGAAGGGTGATTCTTATCCTCTCCCTAACCAGAGTACTGTGCTCCGAGACAAAATGGGATATGAGGTTTATTCAACTTAAAGATCTCCAGAAAGCGTACTATCATATACTGATTGAGGAAAGTTCTATACCACTCACCGCGGTCAGATTTCATGGAGGGTCATCGCATGAATTACTTCGAATGCCTTTTGGTTTGAAAAATGCCAGTCAGACATTCCAGCGTTTGGCTAAAGAAATCCTTCTGAATTATCTATTTGCAAGGATGTACATAAACGACATATCTATTTTAAGTCGATCACGTGATGAACATCGTAGGCATTTGGAAACGATATGGATTAGTGCTGAAACCCAATAAGAGTAACATTGGAAGCTGTTCAGGTAAGTATCTCGGACATGGACCATCTAAAGGCGGAATTAAACCTCTTGAAGATAAAATCCATGCTATCAAGGACATAACGGAGCCCCGAACCGTGTGCCAGTTGCGAAGGTTCTTGGGCATGATCATCTATTATCGACGATTCATTCCAGGTCTAGCCGGATTTCTAGGATCGTTAACATGCCATTTTATACATGAAAAAAAGACGATCAAAAGTCTTCGCCTATAAACTTGAGTCAGGAAGACCGTGAAAAATTACAGAGGGTCAAGGATATACTAAGTGACATAACCACATTAGCACATGTAGATTGAGATAAGCCATTCGAGCTAATCACAAATGACTCAGATGTTACACTAGCGGCAGTGCTTCAGAAAAGAGACAAGGATATAGAATAGAATAGAATAGAATAGAATAATCTTTATTTGGATTCAAACCACACATGTTCCATCAAATAGATAATAATATTGGAAAATGTAAAATATAAAAAAGATATCACATCACATAAATATGTGCAATTAGTCTCATGTAGATAAGTAAATCTCACTAGTTGTACTGTACAATATATCAACATCAGAAAGTTCGGCTGTAATTTTGTAATAGATTCTGCATCAAATAGGAAAAATTAAGGTACAATTCGAGTGTAACATTATGCAAAAATGAGAATCATGACTAGCAATTGATTGTATGTATTGTTGACTAACATTATGATATAATGCATAACATTTTAATTTTAATAATAAAAAATATGGAGATAAAAATCTCAAAAATTTATGTTGCTGATAACAATTATCCTTGTCTCTTGTTCAACAATGAGAAAGTATTATCATAGTCAAAATAAAAAATATCAGCAGGAATGAAGATATTTTCTAGTTCAGTACATAAATATTTAAAAGACATTTTAGATGGAGGCGTTTCTCTAAGCCCCTTTGGAAATTGATTGTAAATTTTGCAAATTTTCGAAAAAGAGAATAACTTGCTCGCAACATTCCCCGCCAAAGTAGGAGATATTGCCAAATGTCCAGATCTAGTTCCAACTTCATGACTCTTTCTTATTGGATTCATATAGGCATCAGTTCACTGGTTCATGTGGAAAACTTTTATGCAATAGCACATCCTCCGAAACAATAAAGTATGCAGTGATACAAACTGTACACTAGTAGCGCATATAGTGCAGTAGATAGGGCTAATTTGTTTCATAACTTTTCTTTGTACAGTTTCTATCTTATTGGATAAACCCTTTTTAATGGATTCCAAGTAGCGGCAGCATAATCTAGTATCGGTCTAATCCATATTATATACATGTTAAATTTCATATCATTCAATAAGATATTTCTATTTATTAATGCCCATCTGTTCTTGGCACTGCCTACTATCCTTTCAATATGTCTCTCAGCAAAGGCTGTACATTGAATAGTTATACCTAAGTCCTAAATTGCTTACATAAGTTTAATCTCAAAAACATGATTAATCACATCATCACGAAATGAGACATAATTAAATTCAGTTCTATTGTAGAGGTATTTAGCGGGGTAGCTATCTAGTTCGTGACGTCTTACCCTTCTTACATTGAATTGGTAGCTGCTGTTAAGATCCGTGCTTAGGATCAATCCCCGACCTTTTCTCGGATGGGTGATGTTAAAAGGCTAAGTCGAATAATCACATGTATTGTACACAATGTTGCATGGAAAATTCATAGTTAGTCTAATTTAACCGTGCTCTCGACGGCAACAAAACTAAATATTGTCAACAAAATTTAATGTCTTATCCACAAGTAATTATCAGTGCAAAGTTAAACAAAACAGTCCGTACTCTAGACGGCAGCAAAACGATATACTGTCAACACAATGAATAATCAATTCACAAACGACTGAATTGTGATGATTACATGTAATCGATTGAAAATATATGATGATATAAATAAAGTCACTGGTAAATATTGTCACTGATGATGGATAGAATAAAATCGTGTAAAAAGTTCAATGAAAAAAAATTCACAAAAAATTAATCCACTGTCTGCTATGGTTTTAACTTATTTAATTATAATAATCCATTGAACTATAGAATTGTGAATGTGATTTAGGAACATCTGATGTCCTGATGCGTGAAATCAGATATGAATGCAAAGAAAAACTATCGAACCACTTATGCACTATAATCCATCGCTCCTTGCTTATTGGGCGCGGGTGTGTATATTTAATAAACAAACCCCTATTAATTACTGTAGAGGCTCCTAACCTATTCGTGTCTGAGAACCCCATAAATGCCAGATCGCTTCTAGACCTAAAATTTACAGTAGAATCTGAAAAGCTCATATTTTCATTCGCATCTGCTAAATTCAAACCTGCAATATCTTGCGCTAACTTGCTAGTGTCCTCAAATTTAAGATCAGCATCCATATCTATGAAATTTAATTATTAAATAGACACTTAATGTTAGGCAAATCGGGATGTGAAACCTGTCTCGTACAAAACACCTAAACAAATAATCTGGAAAGAAATAGACGTGAAAAACAGACTTATTACATTACCTGTTCCAGAACGTCCCTTCTGTGCGTGCATCAACATGAACACTGCTGTTTTATTTTTACACGTGAAACTTTATAAAGTCATTCTAAGAGTTTATATCTAATAAAAGAAAGCTATCATATTCTCATTTTGTTCGTTGGTGACCTAAGAATGACGACTACGTTTCAGTATCCAACCATACTTGTGCGCAGCCACAAGTGTATTTAACGCAATACCTACGGAAACCAATCTCCTACCCTGCGCACAACTTTAAGTAGGCGGTTCACATACACTTTCTTAACAAATTCTTACGCGAGAACTCTGCTTCGAAGTCCAACTGGTTACTTCTTCACCCGTTGAACCCTTTTTTATCCCTAGGCTTACAAAAGTTTCGGAACGTTAAGTTTCTTCTCGCTCAGCCTCCAAATTAGACAACACGCCTTAGATTCAAAACGTCACATATGCGCATTCCAATACTAACAATTTACCATTTCTGTTTACTGCTTACATTTATTATTTCCTCTGCCATAATTTGCTCTATTAACTCTCCTCTATTTATTTCAGTTTACTATCATTAACTTGAAAAATTTGATGAAGAAATCTGACGGCCAATATCTGAAGCTGGTTTTTCCTCGACGTCCAACAGTCCTAATATTCTTCAAATGAAGGCACACATATTTTGACTCCTTGCAAGCTTTAATCTAGTAGACTCAAAACCAGACACTATTACGTTGCACAAACTCGAAAATTGTGACTAAGAGTTCAGACGTTCGATGTCGGAATCTAGTTCTTCCTGAGCTTTTAACAAAATCTTCAATTTTCTACACAAGGCATCAAATCCTGCACCGAGCATTGATATTCTGGCACTTCACAAGCCTTGCTCTAGTGGACTCTTACCTAGTCAATTGAAATCTTTTTCTCCTCAAAACGAACTAACGAAAAGTTGATGAAAGCGCTGCTTTGTTACAACTCCCCTTCAACATATCGTTAAATTGTAGGAGGTTTTGTAGTTAATGTAAGGGGTTCTGCGGGCTAGTTGTCTATTTAGTGAGGTTATGCCCTCCTATCTATTACCTGGTAGCTGTTATTACGTTCTGCGTTCGTGATTGATTCCTGGCCCATTCCCGAAGGATGATGTGAGAAAGCTCAGACAAATATCATTGTTTTATTGAACACAATGTTCCAGAGAAAAGGTAAAGATCGTAAAAAAATAGTCACGTTAAGCACAAAATATAAATAAAATATTGGCGTTGTTACAATAATCCACAATGTGTTAGGTTTTGAGGGTTAAATCACATAAATCCACTGAACTGTAGGGTTTCGGATAAATGATTGCAAATTGTTGAGGCCCCTAACCTATCCGTGTCTGTAAGCCCCATAGATGCCAGATCGCTGGAAGTCCTAAAATTCACAGTAGAGTCTGATATGCTTATATTATTGCTTGTGTCATTTAAATTCAAGTCCGCTATGTCCTGCACTAACTTGCATGTGTCCTCATACTTAATATCGGTATCCATGATCAAATGTTTTAATAATTAAATTGACACTTACAATGGCAAATGGAAGGTGAGAGTCGGACAGCTTCAATCCCAGCAATAAATCTGTTTTGATGTGTACGTGACCCACAAATAAAACAATTATACCTGTTCCAAGGCTCCTCCTCAGTGCTATATTATATCAGAACACAAGGCAAGAATTGGAAGATTATATTGAAAATTGTTGTAATCGTTTATAATGGAAAGAAATGTTAAAATGCAGCAGACCAAAATTTTAGAACCAGACAGGAAGCGAGATACTCAAAAAACTGAAAATAGCGCACAATTTTAAAAATCAAGTATTTAAACAAAGAATGTTCTGGAAAATAAAAAGAAAAAATTCTTTTTAAATAAAGTTGTTACAATCAGCTATGGTGGTTTAAATTTATCATTCAAGGTCATTTTATATAAGGCGGAGGATTCAACATCCTCCACATACACCACCTTCTCAAAAAAAGAGAGGAACGACTAATAGTAGATGTAATCATAGTTCTTCGGCTGACGATGTATTCTTCCAGAACGTTTTGTGCATACTGGCGCCCCTGACGTCGTAATCTCGCCCGGTATAACATTCGCTGGTTCTTCAAAATCATCTGGTGTCGACAAATAGTTTTCATGCTGTGATTCAGTAGAACAAGATTTTGATATGTTAGACAACGGTTCTTCAGAGTACTGCATTTCATTATGTGTCTGCAAGATGGGATTGCACACCTCAGATTCGCCCATGGAACGGTCATTCATCGCATCTTTTAATTCGGTCACACCATCAATCCAGATAAACTGGGGAATACAGCGATCCAACGTAACACAATCCTCAATGCCATTTATTTCTATGATGACATTCTTTTCAGTCATCCTCTTGACCTTGTAGGGTCCTTTGTAAAATGGTGTTAGGCAGTTCTTCCTATTCACATTAGTTATATATACATGCGAAGCCGATTTTAAATCAGAGGACACATAGCATTTAGTTTTAGGTTTTCTAGTCTTGGTTGGGGCCAAACGACAAATCTTGTCTCTAAGTGCTCCTACAAACCAATCTACATAACTAGAAGCCCAATCAAGACTACTTGGAGTTTCTATTAGAAGATCTCCAGGCAATCTTAATGGTTCTCCATAAACCAATTCTGCTATGGAAGTTCCTAATTGTGCCCTATATCTGTTGCGCATGACGAGTAGTACTATAGGAAGATCGTGTATCCAGCTTGTTCCACTAGTACAGCTTAATGCAGCTTTCAGTTCACGATGTAGCCTTTCTACCATCCCATTCGCTCGTGAGTTATACGCGCTAGTATGTATTATAGTGGTTCCCATGATATTGAGGGATCTTACGAAAAGCTCTGACATAAATTGACTACCGCGATCACTGGTGACCTTTTCCGGAACGCCATAACGCGATATCCAATTATGTAGAAACGCGAACAATACTTCTTGCGCTGTCATGTCTTTTAAAATCGCCACTTCAAAATTGACGACTAAATCTATCTACCATAGTCAGCAAGTATTTGTTTCCGTTTACTTCAGGCATCTCAACAATGTCTATGTGTACGTGTCTGAACCGTCCATTTGGTATTCCAATGTTCTTTATCTCGGTTCTGGTATGTCTCCACACCTTACACGTTTGACACTTGGCACAGGCTCTTACCCATACCCGTATGTCTTTAGACATGTGCGGCCATACGTATCTGTCGTTGATCAATCGAATGGTGGCTTTAATGGATGGATGACCCATGTCATGCAACACTTGGATAATCTTGGCCCGTAACTCCAATGGCACATATGGTCGTGGTTGACTTCTAGATGTTTCGCATAACAACCACTTGCCACTTATGAGCTTACGAACATATCCTAGTCTTTTAGATAATACTAATGTAAAGGGATCCGATCCTTGCGCTTCCTCGATTTGACTAACGAAATCGTTCATTGATTCATCTAAACTTTTTAATGGACCTTGAAATATCAGCTCGACATCAGCTTCATTCGGTCGGCTAAGTGCATCGGCCACCACATTCTCCTTACCAGCAATATGAGACACAGTGAAATCAAACTCTGCTAACCGAGTTATTTGGGAATTTACTCTTCGAGAGTAATAAAGCCTAGCTGTCTTACCAAGTATGCTAATCAATGGCTTATGATCGGTCAATAACTTAAACTTGTGACCATCTAAGTAATGCTCGAAGTGTATCACTGCTGCATACACTGCTAGAAGCTCTTTACCAAACGTATCATAACGTTTTTCTCGATCATTAAGCTTACGGCTATAAAACCCAATCGGTCTTACTACGTCCTGATCTCTTTGCTGTAGCACTGCCCCTAATGCAACATCTGAGGCATCTGTGATTAGTTCGAAAGGTTTTCCCAATCTACAGGTGCTAATGTGGTTACGTCACTTAACATGTCCTTGGCCTTTTGGAAATTTTCTAGGTCTTCTTGACTCAAGTTTATAGGCCAAGACTTCTTGATCGTGCTCTTTTCACGAGTGAGATGGTTTGTTAACGATCCAAGAATTCCGGCTAGACCTGGAATGAATCGACGATAATAGCTGATCATACCCAAGAACCTTCGCAACTGGCGTACGGTTCGGGGTTCTGTTACGTCCTTAATAGCTTGGACCTTATCTTCCAAAGGTTTAATTCCGTCTTTGGAAAGTATATGACCAAGGTATTTCACTGAAGAGCAACCTATATTACTCTTATTAGGTTTGACCACTAATCCATATTGTTCCAGCCTGGTCAAAACCGTTTCCAAATGCGTACGATGTTCATTTCGGGAGCGACTAAAAATAATTATGTCGTCTATATATACTCTCGCAAATGGACAATTTTGAAGGATTTCTTCAGCCAAACGCTGGAATGTCTGACTGGCATTTTTCAAACCAAAAGGCATTCGAAGAAATTCATGCGATCCCCCTCCTGGAAATCTGACTGCGGTGAGTGGTATCGAACTTTCTTCCATTGGTACCTGATAGTACGCTTTCTGGAGATCTAAAGTTGAATAAACCTCATATCCCATTATATCTCGGAGCAAAGTACTCTGGTTAGGGAGAGGATAAGAATCACCCTTCGTCACTGAGTTTAATAGACGATAATTCCCACAAACCCTCCATTGACCCGGTTCAGGTTTGGGAACTACCACTATTGGGGAAGCAAAATTGGAATTTGACCTTCTACAAATCCCCTCTTTGCGCAATTGGTGAAATTCTGACAAAGCAACCTGTTGCTTGTGTTGTGCCAATGGTTGAGCCTTTGGTGAACAAGGCAACGGAGCCACCAATTCTATCTGGTATTCTACTCCTGTATTCAAACTTATCCTTTTGGCACTGAAAGGTTGAAACACTGCTAGGTGCTTCTCGATTATATCGGCAAAGTCATGTGCGACTGTTGGACGAGGTAAGAGGACTGTTCTAACTGCCGACACGTTAGACTCAGTATGTGTTGATGTCCCTATGCCTTCTGCGATAGTCCTGGCTATGGGGTCTAATGTCAGCTTAAAATGGGTCAAGAAATCCATGCCAATGATATGGTCCTTGACATCGGCTACTAGAAAATTCCATCGGAAGGAAGATTTCTGGCCTAATGTTACCGACATTTCTTTCATCCCTTTTACTCCAATCGGACTACCGTTAGCGGCCCATAGTTGATAATCAAATGTGGGGCAATCTGCTTCCACCACGTCTGACCTAACTATGCTTACCTCAGCACCCGTGTCTATGAGAAATTCTAATCCAGATAATTCATCCTTAATAATGAACTTTTTGCTGGACAATCCGGCAATGTTTTCAAGATCCCCGCTTAGTGAGAATCGGACTCTCTTGCCTCCTATCTCGGTGCTATTTGTACTAGTCGCCTCTTTTGCTTTGAGTATGCCTTTTAAAGGCATATCTGGGAGCCTTTGCAATGGAACCCCCACTACGGCTCCTACTAGCTGGGGTTGTTCCCTTTTCCCGGTGACGGATTCCTCTCAACCGGTTTGTGCTTCCTTTCCATGTGGGTCCACCTTATCGCGGGTAATTACAATTTTCGCCTTGGCACTTCGCACTGCGTCCGTATTTGCAATGTGCATTGCACCATCCGCGTGGCCCTTCGAAGCGTTGACGCGAGTGACTCCTTCGACGTCTATTATACCTATCCTGACTCTGAAGTTGTGTAATATCACTACGCAAGCTAGCAACTTCTCTACATAAGAAACGCAAAGTTTCATGTATAGTCATGTGGTTTTCCTTATCTGCCCTGACTGGCTGCATCGTTAGAGAATCTGCTATTACAGCATGTACTTGTGGTTCTTGCTGTTTATACACGCCGTCTAACCCTCTGGGTTTTGTTGGCCAATCTATGTTCATTGTGTCAAATACTTCCATTGTTGTTCTGAGCCTAATTGGTAGCTCAGCTGTGAAAATGGAGTTGACTACATCTCTAGATATATTCAACCTGGAAGCTTTTGTGCAAAGGCGTTCGTAATATTCGGACGGCAGTTGACGCCCCATTTTTTCTAAGCGTAATAATTCTCACATTTGCGCTGATCTTCCAGGCTGATATCTCTGTTGAATTTCTGCCATTAATAACTCAAATGCATTATACGGCTTTTCTTCTACAATTCTGTCTCTGAAATTTTCCAAAGCATTTCGGATATTTTCAGGCAATGCCATTCATGCTGCAACAAATTTCTCCATAGAGTTCACGATATTATTAGCAAAATATCATTTGGGCATCTCCTACCCAACTTGAATGTTTTTCTGACTTATACTGTGGTAGACTTAATATTTTTGGACTGGCGCGGTCGCCAAATTTTGTTAAGGCCCCTAACCTATTCGTGTCTGTAAGCCCCATAGATGCCAGATCGCTGGAAGTCCTAAAATTCACAGTAGAGTCTGATATGCTTATATTATTGCTTGTGTCATTTAAATTCAAGTCCGCTATGTCCTGCACTAACTTGCATGTGTCCTCATACTTCATATCGGTATCCATGATCAAATGTTTTAATAATTAAATTGACACTTACAATGGCAAATGGAAGGTGAGAGTCGGACAGCTTCAATCCCAGCAATAAATCTGTTTTGATGTGTACGTGACCCACAAATAAAACAATTATACCTGTTCCAAGGCTCCTCCTCAGTGCAATATTACATTAGAACACAAGGCAAGAATTGGAAGATTATATTGAAAATTGTTGTAATCGTTTATAATAGAAAGAAATGTTAAAATGCAGCAGACCAAAATTTTAGAACCAGACAGGAAGCGAGATACTCAAAAACTGAAAATAGCGCACAATTTTAAAAATCAAGTATTTAAACAAAGAATGTTCTGGAAAATAAAAAGAAAAAAATCTTTTTAAATAAAGTTGTTACAATCAGCTATGGTGGTTTAAATTTATCATTCAAGGTCATTTTATATAAGGCGGAGGATTCAACATCCTCCACAGAATTACACAAAATATAAATCCATAAAGTCTTAATTGAACTGGTAGTGTTTATGAAGGAAAGGTTAGAGCACACAAAATATATAAATCCTGGCTTTCAGCGTTAAGTAACTTAAATACAATGCATGTTACAGGCGTATTTTACGCGGGTGTGAATTTTATTTTAAACAAAACCCTATTAATTACAATTAAATTTGCAGTTCAAGAAATCTCAATTAAAACTGCTTGAAACTAACAGAGATCGTTGCTAAAATCGCAGTTACGAGAAATATTGTGTAAAACCTATGTGACCTTAAAGAGAACTATATTTGTCAAAATTGAACATTGTTGGCTTTTAACGCGGAGCCGCGTGTTACAAAATATTTTGATAGTCAGTATTCCATTCAACTCTACATTCCCTACTTTTGAATTGTATCTTATCAAGTCAATTGTTGGGCCAGATGCACTTTTTGGCAAATAAATTTATAATTTGTTTGTAATCTATCTAATTGAATAGTTTGTGATAAATATTGTATTGGTATAATGCAAAACGACACTAAGTTTGTGGATGCAGAGAATTTAACCAATGAAATTTAGAGATTCTAGCCCTATTAAAAAATGAATACCCAAATCTTAACGAGTCAACAGGAGTTTGATGGACTAATCTTTCCTTTCCACATCTATCAGTCTAATAACTGCGACTCACTGTACCATGCTAATAGTATCTCTGATCATAAGATTAGCTCTCACGTCAAACACAAGGATATATACTTAATTAAGTAATAGGCGAATCGCTGTGTAAATCTTAATTAACACCGATCGTTTGATCTCGAATGAGAAATGACACGAATGCAGAACAATTAAATTGACTTTTCCTGAACATTCCAAATATGCCCGAATAAGGAAATAGCCTCGTCTTAGCAAGAGCGTATTGTAAGACTCAAAAATTTTTAATTGATAAGAGAAACGTATTGCTGCTACATGTGATCAAAGACGATCACGCAAGTCAGACACAACATAAAAATAACTGAAAGTACGCACAATTCAACAGTATAAATACTCGAAATGATTTAAACAAAGAATGTTTTACAATTTAAACGAATATTTGCCTATTTTACTCAATTTTGTTTGAATCAGGCACGGTGGTTTTAATTTATCAATATTTGTTACTTTATTTTTGTCGGACGAAATATCGTCCATCACATAGCACACCTTCTCGAAAAACCGCTCCTTGTAATCGACGTTATCCTTGTGATTTAGCTGTCGTTGAACCCTTTCGGAATTAGTTGTGAATACTGGTGTCCCTACTACTTTTGTCTCTTGCACTACTTCGTGTGTCGTTGTTAGAGAGCGATTATCTTCTGTAGGAAGATCGTGTACCCAGATCGTACCACTGGTAAACCTCAAAGCATTTAATGTTTGGGTATCACCACTATTTGAGAAGCAAATCTGGAATTTTACCTTCTACAAATTCTCTCTTTACGCAATTTGTGAAATTCTGAAGCAACTATCTGTTACGTTCGTGACTTCTCAGATCTTAAATTCTAAAGGATTAATACCGTCCTTGGAAAGCATATGTCCAAGAAATTTTACAAAAGAACAACCAATTTGACCAATAATCCGTATTAACATAGCCTGGTCAAAACATTTCCCAAGTGGTTGCGGGGTTACTCATGCAATAAACTAGAGATAATTATATCGTTTATGTATACCATTGAAAATGGAAAATGTTGGAGGACTTCCTCAGCCATCCGCATGAATTTCTGACTTGAATTTTTCATGTAAATAGACATTCAAAGATATTCATGCGATACCTCTACTAGAAATCTGACGGCTGTGATTGGTATAGAACATTTTTCCATTGGTATCTGATAATACGTTTTCTGAAGATCTAAATTTGAAAAAACTATAAAACACATTATGTTTCGGAGAAGATCACTCTGTTTATGGGAGGAAAAGTCGCCCTTAATCATTAAGTATAATACACAATGGTGTTTAGAATACGATATTTCTATTCATAATTCGCGAATTTCTTCCGATTTATTCTGGAGAGCTTATATAGTCGACATGTTTTGCAGCACCATGACTGCATTTGCAGTCGCAGCATATGCCTGTGATTTTCGAAGTTTCTACATGATATCCAGCTATCTGAATTAAATTGAGCAATCAAACTTCATGGTTTCAGAGTCCTCTAATGTAGCTCTAATCCTGGATAGATGCTCAGCTGTAAAATAGAATTCATCACATGCTGAATCCGGAAGCTTTTGTACATAGGCGTTCATGAAATTAGGAAGGAAGTTGACGCCCTATCTTGTCTAGGCGCAACAGTTCACACATTTGTGTCGACCTTCTCGAATGATATCTCTTTCGTATTTCGGCCATTAGAAACTCAAATGCTTTTCGCGGTTTTTCTTCTCAGATTTATCTCTGAAATTGCCATGGTGGATCTTAAATTCTCTAGCTGCAACAAATTATTTCATAGTGTCAACAATATGATAAACTTTAAATAGAAAATGGGCATCTCCGAAAGTTTTTGGATTTATACAGTGATAGACCGATAGAAATTGGACTAGCGCAGTCGCCTTATTTTGTAGAGGATCTGACCCAATTAATGAATGAGAGCCCAAAAGATGCAAAGTCCGTATCAGTCTTAGTTTTTTTAGGAGTCTGATAGATTAATCGTTCCGTCCACATCTATCAGACTCATACCTGCGACTCCTAGTATAATGCTATCAGTATCCTCAAGCTTAGCCTTAGCGTTAAACAAAAATATATGTACGTAAATAAGTGATAAGCTAATATTTGTGTACATTTCACGCAGTTTTGCACACCGATATTGTGATCTTGAAAGAGATTTTCACGAAAAGTAGAATAATTAAGAAAATTTAGCTGAATGTTCCAAATAAGCAAAAATAGGAACATACTTTTTTAGTGTCAGAAGTATATTGTGAGGATCAATAATTTTAAAAACGATATGAGAATAAAGGTAACTGCTTTACGTCAATAGAGAAATTCCAGTAAGTCAGGCAAAAAGTACAGAAAACTGAAATTAAGCGCAATTCAAAATTATATATATTCAAAATGATTTAAACAAAGGATGGCCCCGAATTTAAACGAATGTATTCTCTGTCATTAATATTTCTTTCAATCAGCTATGATGGTCTAAGTTTAACAATAAATTGTTACTTAATTTTTGTTGTAGGATATATCTGTAGCACGACTGATATTTAGTCATTTCATTCTTATATGTGCAGAATACTAATTAGGGTTTGCCAATCTAGCTTATAGTATGACTAATATTTAAGCATTTTATCTTGTGTGTACAGAATACTATTTTCAGTTTTTTTAAGTTCGTAATGTTAAGTTATGAATAATGATCATTTTCGTATATTAGGTCATTTTTATATAACGTTCTCTGTCGTTGTTTAAATTAATGTTAAAATTGTTAGCTGTAACTGTTCTTGCGTGATTTTGTCTATCAAGAATAATTTCCCATTTTTTTAGTTCGGTTTTACAAATATTAATCTCCACAATATAAGTATTCAAAACGAATTTGTGTTTTTTTATTGTAATCGTTTAGGAACAGGTATTTTTATAAGTCTGTTTTTGCGTATAATCTCTTTCCATATTTTATACTCGGGTGTTGTGTAAGAAGTACACAGTACTTCGCCTTTTACTAGCTTAATCAGATATATATTAATTTGATTAACACGGAGGCTAATGTTAAATTTCAGGAAACTGATAGTTTAGCTCAAGATATGGTAGGCCTGAAGTTAACAGATACGGAAAAGAAAACCAACTTATCAGACTCAAAGAGGCACAATAAGACTGAATCTGAATTGACGTCTATGGGGCTCTCAATAGCTAATAGGGTTGGAGTCTCTATAAAATATGGCAACCGCGCATATCCAAACATTATCAGTCTACCACTGTGGAGGATGTTAAATCCTCCGCCTTATGTAAAATAACATTTACTGATAAATTTAAACCACCATGGCTAATTGTAACGAATTTTATTTAAAAAGAATTTTTTCTTTTTATTTTCCAGAACATTCTTTGTTTACATACTTGATTTTGAATTGTGCGCCATTTTCAGTTTTTCGAGTATCTCGCTCCTTGACTGGTCTTGCTTATTCTTGTCTGCTGCATTTTAACATTTATCTCTAGTATACGAAAACATCATCATGAAATATATTACTCCATCAATTGCCTTTGTCCTAGTATAATATAAAAGTGGAAGGAGACGTCTTGGAACAGGTACATTTGATTCTTCTGTTGTTCACGTATATCTCTTTCCAGATTATTTGTTCGGGAGATACCGCGATCCTACTTTCGCATTCCGATTGCCTAACATTAAGTGTCGTTTTAATTGTTATACTATTTAGACATTGAGACCGATATAAAATTAGAGGACACAAATAGGTTAGTGCAGGATATTGCGGAACTGAACCTTGGAGATATAAACGGTAATATAAGCCTATCAGACTCTTCTGTTAATTTTTTACTTCAAGCGATCTGGCATCTATGGGGCTTTCAGACTCGAATAGGTTAGAGGCCTCATCAAAATTTGGCGACCGCGCCAGTCCAAAAAATGTAAAGTCTACCGCAGTACAAATCAGAAAAACATTCAAGTTGGGTAGGAGATGCCCAAATGATATTTAGTGCTTATAATATCGCAAATTCTATGGTGAAATTTGTTGCAGCATGGATGGCATTGCCTGAAAATTTCCGAATTGTTTTGGAAAATTTCAGAGACAGAACTGTGGAAGAAAAGCCGTACAATGCATTTGAGTTATTAATGGCTGAAATTCAACAGAGATATCAGCCTGGAAGATCAGCGCAAATGTGCGAACTATTACGCTTAGAAAAAATGGGGCGTCAATTACCGTCCGAATTTTATGAACGCCTTTGCACAAAAGCTTCCAGGTTGAATATATCTAGTGATGTAGTCAACTCCATTTTCACAGCTGAGCTACCAATTAGGCTTAGAACAACATTTGAAGTATTTGAAACAATGAGCATAGATTGGCCAACTAAACTCCGAGGGTTAGACGGCGTGTATAAACAACAGGAACCACAATTACATGCTGTAATAGCAGATTCTGTCACGATTCAGCCAGTCAGGGTAGATACAAGAAACCTTGCGTTTCTTATGTAGAGAAGTTGCTAGCTTACGTAGTGATATTGCACAACTTAAGAGTCAGGATAGGTACACTAGACGTCGAGGGAGTCACTCGCGTCAACGCTTCGAAGGGCCACGCGAATGGTGTAAGGCACATTGCGAATACGGACGCAGTGCGAAGTGCCAAGGTGAAAATTGTATATACCCGCGATTAGGTAGACCCAAATGGAAAGGAAGCAAAAAACCGGTAGAGAAAAATCCATCATCGGGAAGAGGACAAAACCCCCGCAAGTAGGAGCCGTAGTGGGAGTTCCATTGCAAAGGCTCCCAGATATGCTGAAAGCAGATTGCCCCACATTTGATTAACAGCTTTGGGCCGCTAACGGTAGTCCGATAGGAGTGAAAGGGATGAAATAAATGTCGGTAAAGTTAGGCCAGAAATCTTCCTTCAGATGGAATATTCTAGTAACCGATGTCAAGGACGATATCATTGGCATGGATTTCTTGACACATTTCAAGCTGACAGTAGACCCCAAAGCTAGGACTATCGCAGAAGGCGTAGGGATAACAACACCTACTGAGTCTAACACGTCGGCAGTTAGAACAGTCCTCTTACCTCGTCCATCAGTCGCACGTGACTTTATCGATATAATCGAGAAACACCTAGCAGTGTTTCAGCCTTCCAGTGCCAAAAGGATAGGTTTGATGACAGGAGGAGAGCACCAAATAGAATTGGTGGCTCCGTTGCCTTGTTCACCAAAGGCTCAACCATTGGCAAAACAAAAGCAACAAGTTGCTTTGTCCGAATTTCACCAATTGCGCAAAGAGTGGATTTGTAGAAGGTCAAATTCCAATTTTGCTTCCCCAATAGTGGTAGTTCCCAAACCTGAACCGGGTCAATGGATGGCTTGTGAGAATTATCGTCTATTAAACTCAAGGACAAAGGGTGATCCTTATCCTCTCCTTAACCAGAGTACTTTGCTCCGAGATATAATGGGATATGAGGTTTATTCAACTTTAGATCTCCAGAAAGTGTACTAACAGGTACCAATGGAAAAAAGTTCGATACCACTCACCGCAGTCAGATTTGTAGGAGGGGGATCGCATGAATTTCTCCGAATGCCTTTTGGTTTGAAACATGCCAGTCAGACATTCCAGCGTTTGGCTGTAGAAATCCTTCAGAATTGTCCATTTGCGAGGGTATATATAGACGACATAATAGTTTTTAGTCGCTCACGAGACAAACATCGTACGCATTTGGAAACGGTATTGACCAGGCTGGAACAACATGGATCAGTGGTCAAACCTAATAAGAGTAATATCGGTTGCTCTTCAGATAAATACCTTGGTCATATACTTTCAAAAGACGGAATTAAACATTTGGAAGATAAGGTCTAAGCTATAAAGGACGTAACGGAACCCCCAACCGTACGCCAGTTGCGAAGGTTCTTGGGTATGATCAGCTATTATAGTCGATTCATTCCAGGTCTAGCCGGAATTCTTGGATCGTTAACAAGCCATCTCACTCGTGAAAAGCCATTGATCAGCATACTTTGTAAAACAGCTAGGCTTAATTACTCACGTAAAGTAAATTCCCAAATAACACAGTTAGCAGAGTTCGATTTCACTGTGTTTCATATTGCTGGTAAGGAGAATGTGGTAGCCGATGCATTTAGCCGACCGAATGAAGCTGATTTCGAGATGATATTTCAAGGTCCTTTGAAAAGTTTAGATGATTCAATGCATGATTTCATTAGTCAAATCGAGGAAGCACAAGGATCGGATCCCTTTACATTAGTTTTATCGAAAAGACCAGGATATGTTCGTAAGCTCATAAGTGGTAAGTGGTTGTTATGCGAAACATCTAGAAGTCAACCACGACCATATGTGCCGTTGGAATTACGGGCCAAGATTATCCAAGTGTTACATGACATGGGTCATCCATCCATTAAAGCCACCATTCGATAAATCAACGACAGATACGTATGGCCGCACATGTCTAAAGACATACGGGTATGGGTAAGAGCCTGTGCCAAGTATCAAACATGTAAGATGTGGAGACATACCAGTACCAAGATAAAGAACATTGGAATACCAATTGGATGGTTCAGACACATACACATAGACATTGTCGAGATGTAAATGGAAACGAATACTTGCTTACTATGTTAAATAGATTTATTCGTCAATTTGAAGTGGTGATTTTAAAAGACATGACAGCGCAAGAAGTCTTGTTCGCGTTTCTACATAATTGGATATCGCCGTATGGTGTTCCGGAAAAGGTCACTAGTGATCGTGGTAGTCAATTTATGTCAGAGCTTTTCGTAAGATCTCTCAACACCATGGGAACTACTATAATATATACTAGCGCGTATAACCCACGAGCGAATGGGATGGTAGAAAGGCTACATCGTGAACTGAAAGCTGCATTAAGGTGTACTAGTGGAACAAGCTAGATACACGATCTTCCTATAGTACTACTCGCCATGCGCAACAGATATAGGGCACAATTAGGTACTTCCATAGCAGAACTGGTTTATGGAGAACCATTAAGGTTGCCTGGAGATCTTCTAATTGAAACTCCAAGTAGTCTTGATTGGGCTTCTAGTTATGTAGATTGGTTTGTAGGAGCACTTAGAGACAAGATGTGTCGTTTGGCCCAGACCAAGACTAGAAAAGCTAAAACCAAATGCTATGTGTCCTCTGATCTAAGATCGGCTTTGCATGTGTATATAACTAATGAAAATAGGAAGAACTGCCTAACACCATTTTATAAAGGACCATACAAGGTCAAGAGGATGACTGACAAGAATGTCATCATAGAAATAAATGGCATTGAGGATTGTGTTACGTTGGATCGTTGTATTCCCCAGTTTATCTGGATCGACAGTATCACTGAATTAACAGATGCGTCGAATGACCGTTCTATGGGCAAATCTAATGTGTGAAATCCCACCATACAGGCAGATAATGAAATGCAGAACTCAGAAGACACGTTGTCTAATATAGCAAAATCTTATTCTACTGATTCACCAGATGACTTTGAAGAACCAGTAAAAATTGTACCGGGCGAGATGACGACGTCAGGGGCGCCATTATGCACAACTCGATCTGGAAGAGTGCCAGGTCAGCCGAAGAATTATGATTACGTCTATTAATGGTCGTCTTTTTTGAGAAGGTGGTGTATGTGGAGGATGTTAAATCCTCCGCCTTATGTTATATAACATTTACTGATAAATTTAAACCACCATGGCTAATTGTAACGAATTTTATTTAAAAAGAATTTTTTCTTTTTATTTTCCAGAACATTCTTTGTTTACATACTTGATTTTGAATTGTGCGACATTTTCAGTTTTTCGAGTATCTCGCTCCTTGACTTGTCTTGTTTATTCTTGTCTGCTGCATTTTAACATTTTTCTCTAGTAAACGAATACATCATCATCAAATATATTACTCCATCAATTGCCTTTGTCCTAATATAATATAAAAGTGGAAGGAGACGTCTTGGAACAGGTACATTTGATTGCATTCCGATTACGTAACATTAAGTGTCGTTTTAATTGTTATATTATTTAGACATGGAGAACGACATTAAATTCGAGGACACAAGTAGGTTAGTGCAGGATATTGCGGAACTGAACCTTGGAGATATAAACGGTAATATAAGCCTATCAGACTCTACTGTGAATTTTAGGACTTCAAGCGATCTGGCATCTATGGGGCTTTCAGACTCGAATAGGTTAGGGGCATCAACACCCCCACACAAACCGATAGACATTCAGTTTCGGTCGGAGATGCTCAAATGCAATTTAAAGCTCGTCTGATTGTGAAACTAATGAAAAAATTTGCTGCAGTATGGATGGCATTGCCAGAGAATTTCAGAAGTACCCTATATATTTTTAGAAACAGAACTGTTGAAGCGGAACTGTACAATTCCTTTGAGTTATTAATGGCAACAATAGAGAAGAACAATGATACAGACGGGAAAGGCTTAGATCTTGCTTAAGTGGATATCTTGAAAATGTTGCTGGATTATCCAGCAATATATTCATTATTAGAGATGAACTGACTGGACTGAAAATTCTCATTCACACTGGTGCAGATGTAAGCATCATTAGTTCAGATGTGGTGGATGCAGATTGCCTCAAATTCCATTATCAACCATGGGCAGCTAATGGAAGTCCGATAGGATTTATGTGGACGAAAGGACTGTCGGTAACTTTGGGACAGAAATCTTTATTTGAGTGGAATTTACTGGTAGCCGATGTTAAGGACCATATCATTGGGATGGATTTATTGATTCATTTCAAACTGACGCTATATCCAAAACTAGGACCGTCAGAGAAGGCGTAGGGATTTTGACACACACTGAGTCTAATACTCCAGCGGTTAGAGCGATCCTTTTACCCCGTCCCATAGTCGCATGTGATTTTTCCGGTATCATCAAAAATACCTTACCGTGTTTCAATTTCTTAGTGCCAAATGAAATGGATTAAAGATAGGAGTAGAGCAACAAATAGATTTGGTGGCTCCGTTGCCTTGTTCACCAAAAGCCTAACAATTGTCAAAACAAAAGCAACAAATGGCCGTGTTTGAATTTCACCATTTGCCCGAAGAGGGAATTTTTAGAAGGCAAAGTTCCAATTTTACTTCCACAATAGTGGTAGTTTACAAACCTAAACAGGAGAAATGGAGGGATTGTGGGAATTATTGTCTATTAAACTTATTAAAAAGACTAGTTTTTATCCTCTCCTTAACCACAGTACTTTGCTCCGAGACATAATTGGATATGAGGTTTTATCAACTTTAGACCTACGGAAGGCGTATTATCAGATACCAATTTAGGAAAGTTCTATGAATCTCACCGCAGTCGGATTTCAAGGAGGGGGGTCGCATGAATTACTTCGAATGTCTTTTCAGTTGAAGAATGTCAGTCAGACATTCCAGCGATTGGCTGAAGAAGCCCTACAGAATTGTTCATTGGCGAATGTCTACATATACGATAGAATTATTTTCAGTCAATCGCGTGATGAACATCTTAAGCATTTGGAAAAGGTCTTAACCAGGCTGGAACAATATGAATTAGTGATCAAAACAAATAAGAGCAAAATTGGATGTTATTTAGTTAGATTTCTTGGACATATACATTCCAATGACGGAATTAAACCTTTGGAAGATAAAATCAAAGCCATAAAGAACGTAACGGAGCCCCGGACAATGAGCCAGTTGCGAATGCTCTTGGACATGATCAGCTATTATCGATTATTCATTCCAGATCTAGATGGAATTTTAGGATCGCTAACACGCCACCTCACACCCGAGAAGAGCACAATCAGGAAGTCCTGGCCTATAAGCTTGAGTCAGGAAGACCGAGAAAATGTCCATAAGTATAAGGAAATGCTAGGTGACAAAAATACTCTAACACTTGTTGATTGATAAAAACCCATTTGAGCGAATCCCAGATGCTTCAGATGTTGCAATAAGGACAGTTCTTCAGCAAAGAGACAGGGATATAGGAAGACCAATTGGATTTTATAGCCAGAAGCTTCATGACCGACAAAAATGGTCTGATTCTTTTGGTAATGTGCTTCTTGCTGTGAATGCTTCAGTGCTACATTTTTAGCATTATTTAGACGGTCGTCAGTTCAAGATATTAGCAGATCACAAGCAGTTGATAAGCATACTTAGTTAACACGCGAGGCTTAATCAATATCGCAGGGTGAATCCCTAAATTACCCTATTAATAAAATTTGACTTTACTGGCTCAAATATTTCTGGTAAATAGAACGTGGTAGCAAATGCACTTAGCATACAGAATAAAGCAGACGTCGAGCTGATACTTGAAGATCGATTGAACAATCTAGATGATTATTCTAACAATTTGGTTAAGCAAATGGAGGTAGCGTAAGGATCGGATCGCTTTATGTTAATATTGACTAAGAGACCCGGCTATGTTCGCAAACTCCTTAGTAGCAAGCGGTTATCATGCAAAGCCTCCTTAGATCAAACCCAACCATATGTTACGTTAGAATTGCGCACCAAAATTATTCAACAATTTCACGATCTGGGACATCCATCCAAAAAACCCACCATTCAACTAATTACTGACAGATACATATTGCCGCATATGTCTAAAGACGTACTGGTTTGGGTAAGAGCCTGTGTCTAGTGTCAACCCAGTAAGGTGTGGAAACATACTAAAACCGAGATACGAAATAATGGGATACCAACCGGACGGTTCAGGCATATATATATATATATATATATATATATATATATATATATATATATATATATAATATATATATATATATATATATATTCTTTTGAAATGCGAGCTTTAATAAAATTCATTGTACCCTTTTTTATGTGCAAAAACAAAAAGAAATTTTATCAGATATAAGAAAATTTTCTTTCGCATGGTCTTCTCAAATATCTACTCATGAACATATCTTTATATATAAATTGGAAAGCAAAACAAGATAGAAATATGTGAAACATAGAGAGAGTGTGAAAAATAGAAACCAATCAAATTGCGTACGTCACATCCAGTTCAAGCTCAATGCTTGTACGTGCTTCTTCTGCTTACATAAATCCGGCTGCAATTTGTTTATCCATAAGGCTTCGTATGTGGCTAGCTCCCTTTTGTTTCTGCATTTAGTAATTACTTTGAATGCTACGTCTGGAGAACATACGTGCGTTGTTTCGATGATGTGTTGCGCAATAGCAGACGTGTATTCACCATTTGATTTAAAACAGGCGTTCAAGTTGCAATGTTCTCTCATTCGAGTAATTAACCGTCTGGTCGATCGGCCTACGTAAGTTGATCGACAACTTGCGCATGTATATTGGTAAATAATATTTGATATCGACATTAACGGCTGTTTCTCTTTGATTGCTGGTAAAGGCAAGTGTGTTACCCTAAATAACACTCGTAGTTTGGCTGCATTAAATGTGCGTGTCAATGCTGCTTCAACTTTCTTTTGTGCCATTCGGGAAACTGCATCCCCCTTAAATGGGATGTTTAGGTAGATGGTTTTCTTTTCTGGCCCATAGTATACATATATATATATACATATATATATATACATATATATATATATATATACAATGGGTTTGGTGTTTACTTCAAGCACGCAAACTTGATTTAAAGCATTATTACCACCACCCGCGCAATCAATTATTGTTAGATTGTATTGTCTATATATGCATATGTGACAAAAGCTGCAAACAGTTTATGTTCGTGACTGCATAGAAATTGTGCAGCCGACATTTCCAGTCAAGTTCCATGTATGCAAGACTGCTAGAGGTGAGAGCCGCATGTCTTAATTTGATTTCCATATATATTCAATGCGGTTCGATCTTCGATAGTCAGTTTGCCGTCGTACTCTGCTGATGATCATGGAAGTTCGAAACGCGTCAGTGCGTTGCGGCTGCCGGTAGTTTTGTTATGTTGTTCGAAGACTGGTTAAATAGAATGGGTTTTGGTGTTTACTTCAAGCTCGCAAACTTGATTTAAAGCATTTTTACCACCACCCGCGCAATCAATTATTGTTAAATTGTATTTTCTATATATACATATAGATATTGTTGAGATGTCTAAAATTAACGGTCAAAAGTATTTTATAACAAAGTTTGATTGTTTTAGTCGCCAATTTGAAGTAGTGATTTTGAAGGATATGACAGCGCAAGAAGTCTTCTTTGTATTCCAAAATAATTTGGTATTGTGTTATACTGTTCGGTTAGGTCAGTAGTAATTGCGATTGTCAATCTATGTCAGGGCTTTCCATAAGATCTCTCAACATCATGCGAATAAATTTATGGCACATTAGCACATACAATTTCCGTTCGAATGGAATGATAGACAGGCTGTATCGTGAACTGAAAGTTTCGTTGAGGTGTACTAGTGGGAAAAGCTGTGTACACGATCTTCCAATTGTATTGCTTGCCATACGCAATAAATATAGGGTACAATTAAGAAGTGCAATTGCAGAATTGGTATATTGAGACCCATAAAGTTTGTTTGGAGATCTTATGATAGACATTCTAAGTAGTCTTGATTGGGCTTCTAGTAACATAGATTGGTTTGTATGAGCAGTCAGAGATTAGATGTGTCATTTATCTCCGACAAAAATAGAAAAGTAAAAACCAAGTGTTGTGTGCTCCGCTCTATAATCAGCCTCGCATGTTTATGTACGTAATGAAAATAGGCCAAACTGCTTACCCTGTTTTACAAAGTCCGGTATAAAGGCACAAGGATGACAGATAAAAATGCCGTCATAGAAGTGAATGGCATGATCTATTGTGTTACTTTGGATCATTGTCGATAAGACTGAAGGACTAGACAAGTTTAAGGACAATCGTTCCATGGACGTGTCTTATGTGTTCAATGCGGCCACGTAGGCACAAATGTCAAACTAGCAACTTTCAAAAGACGCAATGTTGACGGTATCGACATCATGTTTAATCCCATTTATAATATATAAATGGGAACTCCGTCTTATCAGACTCATATAGGCAAGCTAAGACTGAATCCAAATTAGGGTCTATGGGGCTCTCCTCAGCTAATAGGACTGAATCCCCTAAATTGAGTTCAAAAAAAATTATCTGAAACTAATATAGGATTCTTTCCATGATATCAAGTAGAATAAAAATCTATGGTCTATTTATAAAATATTATCAAAATTCTGTGCAGGTAATATTTATACAGTAAATCATGTATGTACATAGCAGAAAAAAGAACTTCGTTACTCACTAACCCAAATCTCAAGAAGTCTGATTAATAGAATAGAACACAATAAAATTTCTTTATTTTGATTTAAACCACACATGTTCCATCAAATAGATAATAATATTCGAAAATGTACAATATATAAAAGACATCACATCACATAAATATGTCCATTAAGTCTCGTAAGAATAAATAAATCTCAATAATTTCGATATATGATTTATCAACATCTGAACATCCGACAGTAATTTTACTGCATATGCTATAGCAATTTTGATACAATTATTATGTTAAGGGAAGAAAACTTCCTATATAATTCATCTCTTTTATAATAAATTGATGAAATATATAATAATAGATTTTTCATCAAAATTCTCTGACCTGATAATTTGAAATATTAAGGTATAATTCGAGTGTAATATTAGGCATAAATGAGAACCATGACTACCAATTGTTTAATTGTAATGTTGACTATTATGATGATATAATGCATTATTTTTCTAATATAATTATACAGATAGCAGATATAAAAATTTCAAGAAGGTATGTTTCTGATCACAAATATCCTTCCATTTTGATCAACCAGAAGAAAGTACTGATAAACGGAATATCATCACGACTCAGCAAGATATCGATTCCTCTCCCTCAACTTCCACCTTCATACTCGCCGATACTACCCAGGACAGTCGTGACTCTGTTCCCGTTCAGATCCTGCTCCCTATACCCCCAACATCACTGCTCCCAAGTAACCCCTCGATCCCAGATAACTTGCCTCCGTCCTGCTTTCAAATCCTCCAATTACCTCACCCGCCTGAAAAAAAGTGAGACTAAG